>VYZU01030943.1:3554-15378 GCA_013401355.1 Ceyx cyanopectus
AAATTCACCCATCTGAAATGCATACTGGGTTGACTTCCACCCAAGAACATCTGAGTACAACCTCTGCTCTTTAAAGTAAGAGCAAAGAAGCTTTAAAAATTACTGTAAATAACTGCTTTTTGGTTTGTTACTTACTGCACACATAGAATGCAATCACTGTTATCAAAGAATCAACACAGGTCAGAATTTCCATGAACAGGTAGATGATGGGTTAAATTTTTGAACTGCTCTCAGAGAATGAGTATCTCTGTTAGGGACATGTGGTAATTCTAGGAGGACTGGTTTTGATTTTTATGATGGCAACAGTTGTGAAGAGAATCTAGAGCAGGATGATAATTTAATAGTATTTTTAATTTATTTTAGGAGTGAAATCCAAATGCCACTTCAGAAGCTGGATTTATGTTAAATCACAAATTCAACCTCTAGGATGCTTTGTCAGAATCCATCCAAAACCTTGAGCACTCTTTTATGTTGGCATATAGTTATCAATGCCTGTATATTTAAACTTCAGAGTTTACAAGGATGATTTAAGAAAGAGAAATAACTCACTCAGATGAATCCATCATGCTTGGTATGAAAAATGGAAGAGTGTGAGCATCATCTTTGGCCAGCAGAACTGTTACACACTGACCATTAGGTAGATCTTAGGAGGTTCTCCATTAGAAGAAGAGACAGGCAAAACAAAAGGCAGGTATAAACATATTTTTTAAATGCTTTGGAATTATTATTCAGACTACTTTTTTTTGCCTCTCCAAGGTAGATTCCAGATAAACATAAATAGCAGGACGAGTAACATTTCCAGTTTCAGAAACTAGAGTGATTTCAGAAAAGACATTAAGTAAGCAATCTCTCAGATGTATTTCCACATCCTTCCTCTCCACCTTCACTTAAAAGTGCCACAACCTGACCATGGCATAAGGAATTAGTAACTTGTAAACTTTATAATCACTTTTCTTTAACATTAACCATTCAAGCCATGAGGAGCTATGATAAAAGACTTCTACTTCTGAAATGCCTCTGCTGCAAGGCTTCTTGTTTCTCAGATTATTTTCAGAATCCTTAAAGTCTTCATTGAGAAAGTCAAATTATCACATAGATAATTCTTTCAGAAATAATTGATACCAAGTCCTTTTTTGTAGTTCAAAGCAGGGAATTTAAGCACACAGGGCTTGAAACAGTTGCATTCAGTCAGGGAAAGTCACCTACATTTCTTTTTACTGAAGTCATTGGCTTCCTCTTTAATGCCTCCACATCTACTTCAGGGACAGGTAGCTTAATTTCTATCATCTATAGCTTTACAGCTTATTAGTTTTGCTGCACATGCCAATGATTGAGCTATACTAGATGTGCTTGAAAAACCTACAACCTGCAGTGCTCATTCAGGAAACCTGGAGTGAAGTAAATCCATATGTGTGTTAGAAAATCACTGTTCAGATATGGCTCGTGTTTTCTGGCTTTTGGCACTATCATGCACAAGCCTCCTTTGAAGAGCCTCAGCAATAGTAAGATTTTTTTATAATGACATGAAATGCATAGTATGCTTACAGCTTAACATTTTGATGCTTTAAAAAATATATTCCTTTACATTTGCATAGACATTCAGATCATTTTCCTACCCTGAGAATTCTTTTAAAGCACTCTCAAATGAAAATAATATATATAAATAAACAGGAAAAAATAAAAAAGGGCTAAGATTCTGTGTTAGAATTAAGCTACAAATGTTGTATTTTCTGTAAATTTTGTTTAACATTAAAAAATAATCCTTATCGAGATGAGAATTTTTACTGATTCCTTCGTTTGCAGAAAAAAAATAAGTTCTTATGAAATTCCATCTGAATTTTTCACAGTCTGTGATTCTGAAAGCATCACATTTGTCACAACTTCATGCATAGTCAGTGTGTAGATAGATATGTGATATATACATGAACTAGAATTTTAATGGGTTTGCATTTATAACACTATTTCAACAGCAATTTATGAAGTAAACAACATTGAGTAACACCAGAAGAAAATATCTGTTTATATGAAACATTTAAGGCAACGCACAGAACTAATAGAGATAAAAAATGGAGTGAGATAGCATTTTACAGTCACTGCAACTAAAGCATTAGCTGTGAGATGAAAATATTTCTATATTTTTCTTTAGGAGATATTCCTCAGAAGTTCATCATATTAATGCAAAATTAATATGATAGAGAATTTGGCATCTGTGCCTTTTTGGGGTAATTCTTCATATGCTTACATTAGTTTTCTTGCTTTACAGTACATATGCATGCACTAAGGTGTGCAGCTTCAGTTGGCTACCCTCACCTCTGAGAGTTTGTCATTCACTACATGCCCAGGAGATCAGCTAAAATACCCTGAATATCCTGAATTATCTTTAGGTGGCAATTTCTGAAAATGTCAGGAAACATTTTTACCTCAAGTCTAGGTAAAATTCGGTAGCAGTCATTCAAACAGCCTGAGGGAAATTTTTCAGTGGGAGATATTTGGTCTTATTGCCCCCACTCAGTCTCCTCACACTCAGCTGAAAGCAGAAAATGATAAATGCCATATCCTGGGCAATCCTCAGTGTTTGGAGAGACTGCTGTGTCATGAGTCAGGGCAGGCAACTGCTTTTAAAGGTGGGTGCTCTCAAGCTGTGGTTACAGCTTTAACTTAATCAGCCTTCCTGGAAATGAGTCCTAATCCCTTGGAGGATGCAGGCTCCTGCTTCTGCCCTGGTGCACCAAGCAGCTGCCATTGAATCATTTCCATCAGCCACTCCTTCATATGAACCTTAATTTGCTAGCCAGAAAAATGGTGAGAGAGTACTCCCTCCCAGGAGTTTTGATTAAACTGATTTAACTGATGACCTCTAGTCATTTTTCTCCACATTTTATTTGAAAAATGAAAATTGATTCACAGTTGCCTTCAAGCAATAAAGAGACAAGCTGAAGGTCTACCTAATGTTAAATACGCCATTATCTTTTTTTTCCTTGATACTTGGTTTCTTTCTTATTTCTTCTTGTAATTTTCTAAGTTACCTATTGATTTGTGTTTTTGGGAAAGTTACTTAATTTCTTTAAATCTCAAGCTACCTATCTGCAAAACAAATATAATAAATCACCTTGTATCAAGCTGATGATGCTTAATTGTATTTGTACAACATTTTGAGTTTCTCAGATGAAAACACAGTGTGATGTTATTACTGTTATTCTAAATTTTGCAAGCAAAATCCAGTCTTCTCATTCCAGTCTATTGTGAATATGAACTATTTTTATTTGTTCTTCTGTATGCTTGGAACACTAATTGAAAAGATAGAAAATTCAGGTCCAGCTCACTTCAAAATATGATCAAGTAGCTTATTCCAGGTTTAGTAGTTAATAACAATAATATGATATTATTGTCACAGTAATGGCAAAGATATTTGACAAGTGCAGCAAAGACCAAGCTTCTGTTTCAAATGACAAATAAGAGAAATTCCTCAGGACTTTTCCTTCCTTCCTTCCTTCCTACCTCCCTTCCTTCCTTCCTACCTCCCTTCCTTCCTTCCTACCTCCCTTCCTTCCTTCCTCCTTTATTTCTTTTAAAGGAATTTGGAACAGAAGCTTCTGGTTCCAGCAGAAACCATGTCTGTGTGTACTTGGAAACTAACCAAATGGCATCTGCCACAGTATTTTGTCTATCCCTAAACGGTTTTCTTTTCATGTAAATTAGTACTGCATGATCCAATTAAATGCACTTCCCATGGAGCATCGAGGAAGTCTGATTGTCTGCTCAGATGACTTTTTCAGACTATTACACATCCTCACGCCTGCTTGGTATAATATACAAGGGATATACAACATTTCACCTATATTTTTGGATATGTTTCTGCAAAGAAGTAGTTACTAAAAACAGCTTTTAAAGTCAAATATTACTGCACTGATTAAAGCTGTAGAGCAGTGCTGCTTAGTAATCTTTTTAGTATTTCCTTTATAATACTTTCTCCCATTTTATGCAATATTCATGTAATGTTTTACATGTCACACTTGCACATTTAGAAGGCACAAAAGAGAATTTTATTTAAATAACCACATTAATAATAATAAACATTTTAATTAAATAACCCACTGTTACAAAGTGGGACCTAATGCTTTTCAGATGAATTAGTTTGTCAAACTAAAGACGTGGCAAGGGTGGCACTTCATTTTATTGCATTTTCTTTCCTGTCTACGCCAACAGCCACTACAGAGTAGAATCCGAGCGAACAATAGTTCTGATTTCAAGCCACTTAAAACCGACTCCTGCCTGGATGGAAGATTTTTATTTCTTTTTTTTAAAAAAGAAGGCGTAATGTCCCGAGGCACTGCTGAGTTGTAGGTGGCCGGAGCTGCCCGGAGCCGTCGGTTCCCGGCTCCCGCTGAACGCTCCGTCCGGGAGCTGCCGGGTGCCGGTCCCCGCTCGGCGGCGGCTGAACAAGCCCGGCCCAGCCCGGCCCGGCCCGGCCGACGTAACGCTGTTTGTAATGCGAAATCTAAACAGGGAATGGCAGCGAGGCATGACAGGAATGTGTTTCCATTGGAGAAACCCGTGCAGAGCAAAAAAAGCACAAGCAAAGCCACGTCCAGAAGGCCCTTCAGCTGGCCGGGACGGAAGACTGATGTTATTGTACACGGGCTGTCACGCTGCCAGCCCTCCCTCCCGGGTTTGTTTTCTCTCATGCTCTCTCTCTCCCTCTCTCCCCTGCCTTCCTCCCGGGGCCGGCTGTTTGCTCAGGTGGACAGTGACACCGTTTGGAACGAGCTGCACTCGGCCGGGGCGGCACGCATGGCTGTGGGCTGTGTCATCGAGCTGGCGGCCCGCGTGGCCTCCCGGGAGCTGAAGGTGAGGTCCGGGCCGCACCGTGGGTGGGAGAACCGAGGCATGGGGGGGTNGAAGGCGTAATGTCCCGAGGCACTGCTGAGTTGTAGGTGGCCGGAGCTGCCCGGAGCCGTCGGTTCCCGGCTCCCGCTGAACGCTCCGTCCGGGAGCTGCCGGGTGCCGGTCCCCGCTCGGCGGCGGCTGAACAAGCCCGGCCCAGCCCGGCCCGGCCCGNGCTAAAGGGAGGTGTTGTTCGAGCGCTGCGCTCCGCGGAGGGGGGCGGGAGCGCGGCCGCGAAGGGCGGCACCCCGGGATGCTGGCTGCACCGCGCCGGGCGCTGCCGCCGAGGAGCCGTCGAAGAATCGGGTATTGGCGGCGTGCGCACCTCGGCGCTGTCCCAAGTTAAGTTAAATATGTGTTTATATCTATTTTTTTACTATGGTTGTATAGCCACGTGGCTAAACTGAGGATGCCCTCCCCGGGGTGGCGGTGGCAGGGAGAGCGTCGGCCGGGTGGTGCCGTCCAACCACTGCCCCCATCCTCCCCTTACTGAGCCCGCGTCTGGGCAAGGTAGCGTGTACAAAACCCAAGCGATCCCCAGTCTAAACAATTTATAAAAGCTTCAGACATGACGGACCTTGACGTTTTATTTGGTATTTTAACAATCCTATTTAAAGGTCCAGCATATGCAGCTGGAGTGCAGGCTTGCCCCAGTAAACAGTGGCACCTTAACGAAGCTGCTAGTTCATTTTCCAGGCCAAACGCTAATGGATTCAGTTAGTATCATCAGATACTAAATATATATTACTAATATATAATATATTACTAAATATATTACTAAATATATATTACTAATATATAATATATTACTAATAAATATTTTAGAATTAGCATTGTAACGATGATTTTTAAAACTCCAAATTGTTTTTGAAGTGGAGAATTTTCTTCCCGTGGATCTCTTCTATTTCATCCAAAATACATTAGCTACGTATTTGAGGGAGGCTGCATATATTTTTGTGTATACATGCACAGGTACAGAATATACAGGTGCATGAGTGACAGCGTGCTCAGGTGAAATGCAGTACTATGGTTCTGACCCAGCTCAACACTGTTCACACACCAAAACCAACAGTCAGGTACTACACAAAATGTGCAAATATTGAAGTATCAGATGAAGGACAGGGTACATCATACAGAATCTTCTTGTGCATCCTTTCTGATGGGTACTTCATCCCATCAAGCTTTTGGGGATTCAATACAGAATTCACTCTGCATTGTTCTTACCACCAGGACCAAGAGAAGGGAAGAAGGCTTTTTTTAGCTAGTTTCAGCTTTGGCAACTTAGAAACTGTCAGTCTTGAAGGCAATATGAAAGCAAGTTTTGATAAGAATAATATCCTGTGTTCAGTTGAAATGAGCAGGGACACTTCAAATACTTCTGTACATTTCTGTGGCTTATGTCTGTGTCTTTCCACAGTGTGAATGCTCTTGGTTGTTTATGTGATGGATGGCTGAAAAGAATCAAACATCAGCCTCTCTGAGGCCTTGCTTGCTACTGACATTACAACAGTCTGCAAACAAATATTTTAAATTTATTTATGATCCTAAATAGAATCTTTGTCTACAGTGCAGAGAATTGAAGCAGTCTCATGCAACTTGCAGTTGAGACATTGGAAAGGTAGTTGTTGAATAGACATGCCAAGTAGTTGGTTTATACAAAATCATTAATAAAATAGGAATGGAAAGGATTTTCTGTGCAAGAGAATTGGGAATACTCCTGAAATTCCTCATAGATATTTTTCTAAACTGCTCCTGTACTTTCAGCATGAAGCCCAGTGACTTACATGCCACCATGCCAACTGTACTAATTAACAATCTGTGTGTGTTATTTGTAATTGAAAGTAATGAAAAGGTAATTAATGCCAGGCTGAGAGAAGAAAAGCATGTTAGCAGAAGTTCTGGAAATGCACCAATCCTGCTGCTGTGGCAGAGTCCTCCTGTGTTTCTTTTGTCCCTGCACATGCACAAATCTGGATTTTGCTGGCAAAGTTGTTCCAAAATACCTTAATATGGTAAACTACCATTGGGATTTTTGCAGCGTGTTATGGGGTTTTCTACATGGTGTTCAGGGTTAGATTATAGGTAGCTGCAAGATTTTATCCTCACAGATCTGTATGTTCCAAACTAGCTTGATGACTTTACATGTTGCTTTTCCATCTTGCTGCCATTTTTCCTCTAGAAAAATACATGTTGCATTGATCAGCTGGTTTTGATCAGGGGCAAATGCCAGTTCTGTAGCGCACTTGTGAAGATCTGAGAAGAACTAAGTGAAGCTGACCACATCTATGTGTATTCACTGAGGAAATATGCATCTTAAACTACCATCTGGGGCCTGTGCTGTGAACACTGGCACTGAGTGGGTGGATTAAGCTCTGATGGGAATCTGGAATGATCTGCCACAGCTTCAGACTCTTTGGATAACAAAAAAGTGCCTTCCAATAATCGTGTTGGAAGTTGTAACATCTCTGCAACATGTAAACAGCAAGATGTGAGCAGTAGAGAAACATGCTGGAGTTTTTCCCTGGAAATCTGAAAATGAATCTGAAATCCCACAGTTTTCAGAGAAGAGGTGCATAACCTGAAGTTCACAGTAGCAGGTTTAAAATAATCAGCAAGGAGTTCCCACAGGGCAGTGCTCCAGATTGCAGCAGCAGTGGATTATTTGCCCATTGCACTGGAGAATCACAGATGCCTTTTTCTGAAGCAGCAGTGACAACACTAGGATAACCTCAGAGTAAAACTATTTTTTCCTTTACTCAAAGTCTGAGACAAGAAGCCTTGGGAATGAGAAACTTGAGTCATTCATTTAACAACAGTTTTTCTGACATGAGAATTGTCTAATCTGTCAGTGTAGTTGGATATGATGAGCAGCCCAAATATTTCTTATAGCTTAATGAATCAGTGTATATGGTTTTTAAAAGCCTAACATGGTTTTCATAATATTGAAACACATATAATAGTTTCTTGTTTTGGTCATATATTCAATTGATTTAAAAACAAAATTATTTATAATACTGCAGATGATTGTCTTCATGCCTAGGTAGAATGTAGAAGATAACAAAGTGCCCTGTACTGACTGGCATCTTACATTTAAAGTAAATTTCAGTAAGGAAAGGACATTTCAATTTCTATGGTCATTCCATGGTCTCTATTGCTATCACTTGCTATAGTATAGATTGATGGTAATAGGTTAGATATAGATATACCTATATATATACCTAGAGTTATAGGCATGTGCTGCTAAGAAATGCTTTTAGACTACAAAATAAATTATGAAAGTATACAGAACAATTGAGAGATTCAGTACAGAGCTGGGCATGACTCAAACTGGGACACAAGGTAAAAGGTTCTTTTATTCAGAATTTCCTAAATTTGTCAGTCCCATTTTACACAGATTTTATCTGAGAAAGTAAGTTTTTGTTTGTCTGATTTAGACACTGTTCAAAATCTGACCAGGAGTTAAAAGTTCTTTTCACTGTATTTCAAACACCTTGTGAGACATCAGATTTCCTTAATCTCCTTGACTAACAGGGGAAAGCATCAATATGACAGTGCAAAGGACATAAAACAGGAGGGTTTACTGCAATTCTACTGCTACCATAACAGTAAATTACTGCAGTGGTCTTAGATTTTGTTTTGTTTTTAAATCAGGATAAATTAACTCGTTTATGAGGAGTCTTAATCTGGATGGTTTTTATTTTATTATATCAAGCAATCAAAATGAAGGATTTTTGGAATATTTTTAATAATGTAATGAACATGCATTGAGATCCATTTGATAAATATGGAGATAATATTTAATAGACAACCACACCACTGAAATATATGGTATAATAAAGATGATATTATACTAAGTTGAATGCTATGCTTTTTTTCATTAATTTATTTTTCTCTATGATGAATGTCATCTTGGCAATAATCTAACAGGAGATGAGCCTAAGTACTGAATGAAGGTCATCCTTTTTTGAGCTTTTTATGATTGAGGAAACCTTCTGATGCATGATGAAGTATTTATGTTATACAGAATCAGTGCCACAGCCCTCCTGTCTATCTGGTTTTCTGTATCTATCTTTGCTCCTTCCTCATTCTCCCAGCAGATTTTTGCAGATGGCTTTTAATAATCTGCTGGGTGACCACAGATCTTTGGGAAAGTGGAGTCTGCAGAACTGGGTGAATATAATACCACTGTACTCATTCATTATATCCAATAGATAATTTTAACAGTTAAGAGAAGTCTTATGATCTATTTCTTGGGTCTTGGGGAATAAAGGTAGTGCCCTGCATATGGTTCCTTGCATGCAGTGTAGCTTGGGAACTTGGTAATCATTCCTAAAAGATCTGGTTCTCCAGAGAGAGCATGTCTCTCCTGGAAGTGTCTCCTGTGGATCTCCCTCCTCTCTTTAATTGTCACGGGCAAATAAAGATGTACCAGAAGTAATAGTAGGTTGCTGATATTTCCATTTTGTTAACCAAATTATTAATGCTGATGCTACTGCCTTTTTTGTTGCCATATGACAGGTGTTAAGTGATTAATACTACTTTTAAGAAGTTGGAATTCAGGTAGTTGATTATGTTAGTATAATAATTTTTCAATTATTACTTGGTTGAATAATGGCCTTTTAAATATTGTTTGTTCTTGTAATGATTGTTTTATTGTGTGCTGTGTTGTGAACGTTAAATGTGTCAGCTTCTTTTCTGATAACAAATGTACATTTCTCTTGCTGAAAGAGAAAAAAGAACCTATCAAGAGCTGTTAGGATTTGTGTGGATACTCCCTATTTTTTATTTCTTTAAAATTTGAATTAATTGAGAAACAATTTTGTAAAAGAAAAGGAAAAAGGCACATAAAAGTGTTGTCTGAGATTGCCTTGAGCATCCAAGTCAGCTGAATGAGTGAAGCACAAGCCCTTTCTCTGCCTTATCAAATGTATGTGTGCACACACGTGTGTAGACTTGACCTGTTGGTAGTTAGGGATCATTTAGCAGAATGAAAGCAATTGAAATGAGTTTCCTCCCAACCAGAATCTGAGAGGTTCCTGGGATGGTTCTTTCTGATATGTCAGGTTGAATCAATATCCAAATAAACCTCCCGTGTTTGCTCATTGCTACTCTGGTGTCTTTAAATAATCCATGTATAATTTTAATTGATCTTGAAACTGATAAAATGAGCATTTTAAGTACAAGGCCTTTGTCACACAGGGCTGTTGAGGAATCGTGATAAGGTGAACTGTACTCATCTAGTGAATAAGCAAAATTAGCTTTATCAAGCCTCCCCTCCAGCTCTAAGTTTTCTAATCTTAAAAATATTCCTTATGAACATCACTCAGCCATCTTTCACAACTCTGATGCTATGATTTCTTAGAAAAAAACCCCAAACAGACAAAAAGCCAGCAAAACAAAACAAACAGAAACCAAACCAAAAATGAAGGTGTAAGAAACAAAAAGAGATGAAAATAAAAGTTTCTCTAGTTCCCTTGTCCTCCCTCCAGTAAAGCTTTAGTTTTCCCATGCCTGCCTGCACAACACAAAACCTCACACAGCTCTGGGTACCTACAAAAATCTCTTTTCCTGAGAGGTTCTGTGTGCTCAGGTACCTCCTGGACAGTATTCTTCATTCAGGCTCTGCCCTACCCTTGTTTCTACCCACCCTGTCTTACCCTCTGCCTTCTAACACTCTCCTCTGCCTTAAAAAAAATTCTTAGTGATGTATGGCAACCATGAAAAGAGGTACTTTTTCCATGCCCAGATACAGCATTATTCACAACATGTAGCTTATTAAAATAAGCAACAAAATGCTTATTTTAATAGTGTTAGAGATATGATTGATAAAAGCCATCCATCAATCAGTTACCAATGAAGTCTTTTAGATAGTAGTTTGTACTCTTTGCTTTCACAAAGTTCCCAAATTACAGAATTTCATATGGAACCATCTTTTAGGTACTTTACCCCAGCAATTGTGGTTATATTTATAGCTGAACAACTGTTATTATTTCATATAGTAGTAAAACTTTAATTATATGTGTGGTACGTAGCTTATTTCAGTAACCACTCTGTTCTTAAAACTCTTTGTCTTCTTTCTTCCCCAATATAGTTAACACTAGCTGTAGCTAAATGGGCCATCACAGTAGTTTGTAAGTTAACTTGCAAGCAGGCAACTTTCCATGTGTATTTTCTCATGCTGTCCTCTTAGACCTTCAGGAAAGCAGTCAGAGAATTCTGTTTCCATCACAAAGTTAAATGTCGAATGTCCATTTTGGTGTCCTTGGCCTCTACTAGCTTCCTCTGCAAGAAAAAGTGGTATTCCCTCATGTCCAGTACTGCTTTCTAAGGAAAAAAAGGAGGTTGTGGAGTCTCCATCTCTGGAGACACTTAAGACTCGCCTGGATCTGTTCCTGGGTGACTTGGTCTAGGTGATCCTGCTCTGGCAGGGGGGTTGGACTGGATGATCTTCTAGCTCCCTTCCAACCCCTAACATTCTGTGATTCTGTGAAATCCATGTGCTGCTAATACTGCTCTGTTAAATCATGGCTTCTTGCTCAGTGTATTCATAGAGCCCCAGGGAGAGATACTGGCTCCTGCTCTGGCAGTATAAATAGCTTGTAAAAGTGTCCTAAACAGGTACCTGAGGATTGCCTCCACCTTATACCTCTCTTATGCTCACCCTCTCTGATGAATGGCATAGCTTGGCATCATGTTATAAGTGACACTGGTAAGAACTTGGTCATCTTCTTCAGGGTACCAGTTGCAAGGGGATGGTTGTAGGCAGCTGAAACTTAGATCAGCCCTGATGTTTGCTGTTGTAGAAGTAATTAAGACAGAGGTATGCAGGTTAAAGATGGCACTAAGGCCATTTCAAGGTTTACACCTTGTCAGATACACTGTGAAGAGCACCTTTAAATGTAAAGAAGTATATTTTTATACAAATTTATGATACAAAGTT
>VYZU01030946.1:0-16993 GCA_013401355.1 Ceyx cyanopectus
ATAAATTATGATATAAATAAAGATAAAAAGAAGGCATCATTACTGAGTTTACTGCAGCTCACATCGGCTTTAGCAGAAAATACAAGTTACTAAAGCTTTACCTGGGAATATCACTCTGGATTCCTATTTTTTAATCTTGGTATTTTTTGCTATGAAGACTGTGAAGTGTCCTCTTGATATCCTTTAAGGTAAAAGTTGGTAAGATCAGAGATAAAAGTGGTGGATACATGTCCACAGAGCTTTTTCTCTTATATATGCCCCACAGGGTCCCTTCACCAATTTCACATTTGGTGCTGTCAGAGAAGGAAGAGCACTACTGGCAAGGGGAAAAGAGCTGCAGGAAAAGAGAGTGCAAAAATTTACTCTTTGCTGCTGCAGCATTGAATTCATGGCAGTAGCATCACTCCACTTTCCAGGAAGGCACTGGGGAGAAGAAATCAACCAGTACACCATGGTCTAGGCAAAAGGGTCAGCACAGTGATCTGTACACCAGCAGCATCACAGATGCCCTGGTATTATCATAAAACCTGGACCTAATAATTTCCTAAACCTAAAATAATTTTTGTTCATTAGTCTGTAACACATTCTGTCTGTCTACCACAAGTAACAGGAATGACTTGTGAAGCTTTTTCACTGGTCAGAGTTACAACTGTTTTGGAGGTGGCATACATTAAACTAAAACAATAAAATTCTAAATTAAAACTTGGAGATTTCTTGAATGCAAAAGATACATGCAAAACAATTTGTTGAAGAAAAATCATGCCAGGAAGTTGAAGATTGTTTTAAGGCTTAGTTGAATTTTACTTTATATGACATTGCTGCACAGAAAGGTTGTTTATTTCTGTGTTATGGTAGCTAGTGAGAGCACACGCTACAACTGCATAGTACTGTGCAGGAAGAGACACTGTGAGAGCAGAGACACAATACATGCATATAAGAAAATGAGGCACTAATTTCCTATTAGCAACGGATGATTATGAACAAATGTATTCCCTGAGGCCACAAAGAGAGTCAAGAATGAAAATGAGCAATAATTCTCTGCTTAGTTATGGCTGCTTAAAAGGGGTCCCAGGGGGTCCCCATTTCTCACTATTTCTTCTTCAGCGACGACTGCAGATTCTATTTTGTCATGAAGGGGCTTTTTGGTAAAAGCCAGACATTTGTCATAATGTAATGGGTTAAAGTCATGTAGACAAAATTTTGTTTTCACACAAACCAAAGTTATAATGTCATAATCAGATACAAATATTCTACTACAGCAACTGGTAGAT
The DNA here is from genome assembly GCA_013401355.1 of Ceyx cyanopectus. Classification (NCBI taxonomy): domain Eukaryota; kingdom Metazoa; phylum Chordata; class Aves; order Coraciiformes; family Alcedinidae; genus Ceyx; species Ceyx cyanopectus. The sequence continues at coordinate 1,272 of VYZU01030946.1, forward strand.
GATGATTTCAAATACATTTTCTGGGGGGTTCATTTAATTGTCCATTATATTCTGGGCTTGGCTTGTCACTCTGAGTGCTTCAAAATTGGTTAAAAGAGGATGGACACTTAACAACTGTAGGTATCTTTGAAAATTCTAGTCAGAAAAAAAAAATTGTCAATAACAGTGAAACACTTTGCATTAGAAGAATCAGTGCATGAAGTAGAGAGGTTGAGAATCAGAAGGAAAATTACTTTTCCAAAGATGAATATTATCATCAGTATTTAAATGAGATAATGCATTATTACTTAGAGGTCTTATAACATGCATTTAATAATGAGTCTGCCTGCTTATCAGTAAAGATGTGATGCAGTGTTACTAAACCTGACCAATGTTCATGGTGTGATTGAACTGTGACAGTGGGCACAGGTGGCCTGAATTCTGCTTAGGACCCTTGGTTTAGAGAGCTGGATGTTTCCTAGTATCTGGGACAGGAGTCACTACACCTAAATGAGGTGATGATAGTCACCTCCTGAACAGCAGTGTATAAGGGAAATGGCATATATATATATTTAATAGACTTGGTTCTCCTCTCCCATTCTGGAAGTATAGCATTAAATACAGCAATACTCCTTATATTAAATTACATTGAAATTACTTTAAATTACATTGTCATTAATATGCCAGACACTGTTTCCTAAATGGAATATATTCATTGTGATATTTAGTACCAGCTGTTTTAGTGATTGTAGTTTTTATCATAACATAATGTGTAAAATTGTATATGATAAATATCAGCAATAGGAGAATATGACCCTACTAGCTATGAGCTTACTATTAAGTGGGGTAAGATTTCTGCTGTTATAGAAAATTTATTGTAATTTCCCTGAAAAAATCATTACCTCTGATTATTTGTATCTAGTCTTCCTCTTTTTATATTTGTTTTTATTTTCCTTCTGTATCCACGCATTGAGACAGATAATATGCCTCTGCTATGGCACATGAATTTGCTAGAATACGTCTATATTGTGTTGCATGATTAAGTAAAGTCACTGGAAAAGGTAGTTTCTTCAGGGGAGGTTCCTTAAAATTTCCCTGTTTATGTCAAGAAAACAACAAATTCTGCAGTTGTCTCATATGGGATATGAAACCAGGGAACATCACTGAACCCCTGATTTTTAGCAAATCAGTGTTCATTGCTGTGATGACAAAAGTGTCCTATTTGTCTCCTGTAAGATAAAAGCTGATTGGTTTACAAAAAACACAGGCCAGGTACTCACTCATCTGTGAGTGACCACGTGAAAAATCATTTCACCTGGGAGTAGTCAGCTGGTCCTGCTGTAATACTGAAATTTCTGGAAGAAGGAAGGAGTTTGTGTTGATGAGGGTAGAAGAGCAGGCTATTCTAAGAGAGGATCTGTAGCTTGGGTAAGTAGAGGATTTTTGTGTTTGAATTTGTCCTTTACAGTCCCTCCCCAAAATGCAGCTGGAGAGCTGTTTGCAGGATATCCTTTACTGATGGCTCTTAAAAAGCTTTAATGCTACAGTTATTATGTAGAAAGGCTTTTAAAAGCTGGTGGGAACAGCACCCACTTCACGATACTAATTCTTTTTATTGTGGACAGTGAAATGAGTCAAAACTCATAGTATGATAAGCTGGGGAAAAGTGTACAGTAATTACAGCTGTTTCTGCTTGTTTTACCTCATATATCCCTTTGGCAAAGCAGAGGGGCCTCTTTAGCTTAATACTTTACTCAGACTCAAGATATTCCTTCAAATACCCAGGTCAATATGTGGGGTGACTTTAGGAAGTTACTTTTCTTTTTATGAGCCAGTTTCAGTTCATCTGAAAAGCAAAGGCAAGGATGCCAACTTCTCTGCATTGTGCTTAGAGAGCTGCTGGTTGAAAGGACTATGCAAGTGCTAAGTATTGTACTTACTGTTATTCAGAGACTGTATTTTCTTAGCTTAACCAAAGCAGTGCAATTTCCTTCTAGTTTACTATTATACCTTTTTTATATTTTACAGCTTTTATTTAGTAAATTAAATATTCTGACATTATCTTCTAATGTAAAGTTCTGGCAAATACATTTACTGTCTTAATAGAACAACTAAATGGAAGATTAAAATGCAGATGAGGTGAACTGCCTGAAGAGAGCATACTCAATAAAATAGTTTATAACTGTAGTCTGGAAAAAATATCTTAAAATCTTTTAGCATATATAAAAGCATCGTTATTTCTGTGTAATTCCAAAACCTGTTTGGTAGAAGAGTTAAAGTTTGAAAGGTTAGGTGAAAATTACTGGGTTTTATGATTGATTATTTATTGCTGCCTTCTTGTATGTTTTACTACACTTCTGGATATACTCATTATTGATATAGATGGCTAATATTTGCAGGATCCTCCTGAGATCTTGGAATCAATTAATAGGTTGTAGTAGATAGTTTCAAAAATTTATAGGCAAAATGTGAAAAAATATTTCCTTTAAGTAGTTTTTGAGTTTGTTGATCATTTGCTCATTATTTTTAAAGGGAGAGAATATAAATACAGTTCCCATTTGATGTTTTCTCTCTGTAAGCTACTTAAAGGTAAAAGCAAAATACATACTTTCCTGATGAGGGTCCTCCCAAAGCTCTAAGGAAAAGTGGTATGGATTCATGGGGGGTTATAGTCTGATTCTGTAGAAATCTCTATCAGTGAGGATACATGGATATTAAATGATCCATGTTATGTATATATGTTGTTGTATATGTACTTAATAGGGAGTATTTATACTCCAGGGGAAGGAAAAGCAGACTCCATCTGAAAGCAGGAGATGTAATTCTAGTGCAAGTACCACACCAGAGAGGTGACAGCCCTGTGAATGGGGTCAACAGGAATAAAACACAAAGTCAAATAGATACAAGGACCCCTATATGTTACTCTTGGTCAGCAACGTAATATGTCAGCTTTTTGCTCATTTCTTATATTGTACCTCTTTTATGCAGAGCTTTCCAGTTCCAGATTTTATAAACAAAACTCGCAGCAAACACTTGTGAATTCTGCTTATTTGTGTTGAGGAGAAAACAGTTGTGAGTGACATGATGAGACATTTCTGTAAGTCATGAATTTTTCTTGTAATCTTATTATAAGAATCATAGAATGTATTGGGTTGGAGATGACCTCCAAAGTTCATCTAGTCCAACCCCCCTGCAATAAGCAGGGACATCTTTAACTATGTCAGGCTGCTCAGAGCCTCATCAAGTCTGGCCTTGAATGTCTTCAGGGATGGGGCCTCCACTGCCTCTGTGGGCAACCCATTCTGTCACCCTCATATTAAATAATTTTTTCCTAATGTCTAACCTTAGTCTACACTTTTTTAACTTAAAGCCCTTACCCTTTGTCCTGTCGCTACAAACCCTTGTGAATAGACCCTCCCCTGCTTTCTTATAGGCCCCTTTCAGGTACTGGAAGGTGGCTATAAGATCCCCCCCAGAGCATCCTTTTCTTCAGGCTGAACAACCCCAACTCTTTCAACCTCTCTTCATAGGAGAGATGCTCCAGCCCTCTGATTGTTTTTGTGACTCTTCTCTGGACACACCCCAACATTGTGTTGGGGACTCAGGCTGGACATAATACCTCAGGTGAGATCTCACCAGGGCAGAGTAGAGGGGCAGGATCACCTCTCTTGATCTGCTGGCCATGTTTCTTTGGATGCATTCCAGGATTTGCTTTGCCTTCTGGGCTGCCACTGTGCACTGGTGGCTCATGTCCAGCTTTTCATTTACTAGNACTCTCTGGGTGCAACCATCCAGCCAATTTCTTATCCCCTGAACAGTCCACCAATTCAACCCAGATCTCTCAAACTTAGGAAGGAGAATGTTGTGGGGGATGGTGTCAAAGGCATTGTCAAAGTCCAGCTACATGACATCTGCAGCTCTTTCCTTGTCTACTGATGCATTTACTTCATTATAGAAAACCACCAGATTGGTCAGGCAGGACTTGCCCATGGTAAAGCTGTGTTCTCTTGAATCACCTCCCTGTCCTCCACATATCTTAGCATATCTTCTAGGAGGATCTGTTCATGACCTTCTCAGGTACAGAGGTGAGGCTGACAGGTTAGTAGTTCCAAGGGTTTTCCTTTCTACCTTTTTTAAAAATGGGGATGATATTTCCCTCTGCCATTCACTGAGGACCTCAGCTGACTGCCAGGACTTTTCAAGTATTATGGACAGTGGCTTGGCAACTGCATTGGTCAATTCCTTCCATACTCTACAAGGTGAATACATTTTTCAGAAGTTTTCTGCTCGTCCCTGCACATGGCATCTATGGATCCTGGGCCCCATAGGCAGGAGGGGCTTGAATGACAGTGAGTTATGAAGGGGACTCCCCACTTGATTAGGTGAAGCTGCAAGCTCAGGCCTCTGTCCCAGCCTGCACTACTTGCTTGCTTGAGTGTCATGGGGCTGCGGTCCAGGGCTGAGTGCCTGCGCAGTGACCTCGTGTCTCCTGTGGTGCCCCTTCCCTTGCCTAAGGGCCGGACCTGCTCCTCTGCTTCCTTTCTTTGTACCAGCAGGATCTCCAAGCATGTGTCCAACATCCCTGAGCCAGGATGCTGTACTTTCTGGTACGCTGCATTTTCCCTCATGAAAATAAGAAAAAAGTGCTTGACAAAGTGTCTGAAACTAAGCAAGGGGAAGGTAAAAAGAGCATTTTCACCTTCTCCATTAGGTATGGCTGATTTTAAATGTGCTCTTGCAAGATATAATCCAAGCACAGCCTTTCAGAGAGATCTGGGCTGTCTGTGACAGCAGATGTAACTGGTTTCATTCTGTTATAGAAACCAGTCAGAGAGCATGTCAAGCAGGGAAACAAACAGTGTACACAGCTTTCATTTCAGGTGCCTTAAACCCAAAGAACTGATTTTAATCATAGTTGAGGACTGCTATCCTGGTGCCTGCACACATCCTTCTTAAGCAACATTGTCTCTGCTCAGAGACTTACAACTAAGCATCCAGAGTGCCTTATGTCAAAGAAATACTTTACTGACTGTGAAGAAAATGGAATTCTTTAAAAGTCATATATAGCAGTATGTTCTGCCAGTTCATGGAATTTAAATTGTTTCTGTTTAAATACTAAATGCTTTTAAAAATATATTTTAAAGGTATTTTTATCTAGTTTATGGAATACAGTAAAAAATGAGAGCAGATTGTTATATATGCTAAGAAGTGTACCCAGGTTTTACCTTGCAGAGACTGAAATATGTGCCACTCCCAAATCATAACTCCAAGCACAGATCAATAGTGGGGATTGACATAGTCTGAGTAACTTAAACCATCTACTTTGGTAGCCAGATATTAATGAACATGCAAGTTTGGATTTATTTTTAGGTTTTGCTGCCCTTTCCTCCCCAAAGAAAACATTGGGGTTTAATGCTAAATTGATGAACAACTGCAAATGAAGTTTAAACAATTTTTCCCTAAATATGTACAGATATACTATATACAAGGCTTAAAAACAACCTAATTTTTATTTAGATTGCTAGATTTTATATTATGAAAGAATCCTGCATATCATCATAAATTTATATTATGAAAGACTTTTTTTATAGCAAACTTTTCCATAATATTTTATATTATGAAAGAATCCTGCTTTTAATTTTCAGAAGCTGTGTTTAATTCTTACTTTTTGTGGAGTTAAAGAAAAAAACTGAAATAGAATTAAAAACATCTGTAAGCTACTATTTGAATAAAAGTTAATGAAATATAACAAACATGCAATAGAAAAAAGTTATTATAATGTGAAAAGACAGACCTTTATTAAGCCATAAAACTGCATATTTTGTGTAATTCCAGATTTTAAAACTAATAGAATTCAATTTGTTTTCCTCGTAACTATCTTTTTTAGTGAAAAAGATACACTTTCAGTTTCCAGTTGTTTTTTTAACTTCAGAGTTTTTGTTGACTGGAAATACACTACCTATCTGGAGTATATCTTCGTTTTATTCTTGTTGGCTTCCATGAGTGTTCTCCATTGATGTTACTGCGGAGATTTGAAGTTGTAAGAGTTCTGTGGTGAAAGTGGCTGACAGTGCTGGGACCACCTGCCCAGCTGACCTGGTGTCATGGCATGTGGCTCACCTAAGGCATCACCAAAGCTTCTCCTCACAAGGCTGTACAAGAAGACGTGAAATATTACTGATGCTCTTTGCATATACACAACTTCCAAGCTTCAGGCAGTTACCCAAAGCCACCTTGTTGCTAATGCCTACAGAAAAAACTCAAGGTTTTTTTTATATATAAAAGGATGGAGTTTTTTTTTTAACTAGATCTTTCTACTAGTCTGTGTGCTGTCATATACAGAACTTTGAGATAATTGTTCTTCTTAGTCCATGAACTTTGATACCTAAGTTTTAGCCAGTGTGTGATTTTAAAAAATATCCATAAGCTTGACTCTCCTCTCAAAGACCAGTAAGAGGTTACATACAAATTTTCTTCAGACAGTTGTGATTGTAACATAAAACAATGAAAGGGTTTTTATTATAGCCAAAGCATGTAGTAATTTAAGTTTCAGCCAAGTGAGCTGAAATACTCATAGGTAATATCTATGAAAACAGGTCATATCTATTTGTGATTGCAGTTAAAAAAAAATACTCAAGCTTTCCAATCCTTTACCTCCGTTTTCTTGTTATTGTCTTTGCATATATAAACCTTTTGTTTTTTCAGAGCTTCTTTTATTGGACCTCCATTTTAAAATCAATTTTCTCATTACAGGTAGGGTATTTCCTACAAATTAGTAGACAGTGACAGCTGCCAGTCAACTGGATACTATTGAAAAGCAACCATGGGGGTAGTGAACACCTTCCTACAGTGAGTATCTTCCCTACTGTGTGATTTATACTAAGAAAATTTTAAGCTGTTTTCACAGTTCTTTAATGTAGATGTCTGCAAAAAGGCTCTGAAATGCAAGTGGCAAAGTAGTCTCTTATTTTGATGATTTTTATCTCTTTATCTAGTATATATTAAACAGATTGCAGTGCATCAGCACAGGAGTTATTGTCCCCAGTTTGTCATTTGAACTATGTAATTTGTCAAGCTTTGACTCTGTTCAGTGGAAAGCCTTTTTATCTCCCCAAGCTCTGAAAGAGAACAGCTACAGTTATGGCTTTCACTGTTCATGTTGGTTGTTTTGTTGTTGTTGGTTGTTTTTTGTTTTTTTTTTTCTTTTTAACTAGAGACCACCCCTACATCTTATTCCTCTGCAAATTAATACAGTTGTGGGAACAGTTCTTTCCTCACATGCCTCTTTATTCTGTGTTTTCTCTCTATTTTACAATTTCTTATTTTGCCTCACATTTTTTCAGGGACAATATTGTTACATAGAAAAAGGTAATAAATTAAATGACTGAAAAGGACCTATTTTCTTCACTATAGAAGTTTATCAGTTCTCTGTGGAGACTGTAGGAGAAACTTGAGCCCAAGAAATACCCCATAGACTTACATTTTATCTGTAGTTTATTCCTATACCCAACTGTAACAAGAACTTTTGTGTAAATAATGAAAGATGTTGAAATGCTTTTAGAGACTCACAGAGGATTATAAATAACTACTGTGAGAAAAAGACTATTTTGTAGGTTAGACAAGCAAGTGATTACTGAAGACTATTTCAAAAACCAGTTTCTACTTCTATTCTCTATTTTGCATTAACTTTCCACCATGCTTTTGGGTGTTTGACAAGCTGTTGGGAGTTCCTTGTATTCAACCACATCTCCACTCCTCCTGTTTAGCAGGCTTTGCTTCTGTTAAGGTACCCTAGCAATATGTATACAGAAAGTACAAAGTTCTTAAATACATTTTGTGCACAAATGTGTTTATTACCCTGTTTTCAGTTCAGCAGAGTTGAGTTGGGGATCAGGGTCTTGCAATATACATCCTTCTCTCATTCTCATTCTTAAATTACATTAATAAAGGGTGTGGAAACCAAACTCCTTGGTTTTGTTTTGAGGCTCACTCTTTGTGGCTTTTAAATATCACTTAAGATTGCAGGAAGTTCTGTTGTAACATTAAGAATTCACGGTTTGTGAATATCTTTATAAAACAAACATCTGTCACCATTATCTTAATAAAATAATGTATTGTCTTCTAAAACTCCAGGATGAAATACCAGACTGCCACTTCTCTCTTTTCCAGGTCCTCTGGATTAAAAAGTTTGTCAATCAAAAGAAAGACTTACAAGGTCGATTCCTCTTGTTGCATAATGTTCCTCCTTGTCTTTTCAGAAATACAAACTCATGGAGGTGATTACCACTTAGCTTGTTGAACCTAGTGTACTTTTCTTTGGTTTTATTTAATGATAGAATGTAATGTAAGGATCTGGAGCTGCAAATTCTCTGGTCTCAATCATAAGGGCTGGAGAAATAGACTTGCTTCCAGCTGGGCACCAACTTGTCATCTGCACAGTGGAAATACTAAAAAGGAATAGTGGAAACTGCCTGCCTACGTGAGAAGAGGGTACTGGGTACTTGCTAGGGAAGTACAAAGTGTTTGATACCAATGAGTTGGAGAGAAACTGTTTCCTCACCTCTTCTAGGGTGGGTCCCAGAAGTAGGGTATGTATCACTGTGTTTTGAGAAACAGCAGCAGCTTCTCCTATGCTATATTTAATCATCAACAGGTGCTTTAGTTGTAGTCTGAAAATTTTTACCAGTGTTTATGTGCACAAGAAAATTTTAGTTAAAACCAAAGAACCCACTGCATTATTTTAGATCTCAGTTAAGCTTGTAAGACCACACCATGGGCTATTCAAGAATAAGGTGTGTAGGAGCAAGTAAAGAAGAGGAATTTTAATTGGCCAGGAGCCATAATGTTAAAAAGTGAAAAAGTTCAAATTCTGCCTAGATTAGTTGAATACTTGTTTTTCAATGAAAGTGCCTTATTTTTAGCTAGAAGATGGAATCAAATATCCTTTTTAACTGTGTGGACTTGAGAATAAAGAAAGTTAGTCTATAACTTGATTGTAAGCAAAAATACCCAATTGAAATTGTATGGATCACTGATAAATGCCAGCCTCAGTCTTCCCCAGAAGCTTGGGGAAATTAAACTGGACTGTCTAGAGTTCAGGAAGCTAGCTATCTTTTTTCCACTTTCAAAAATGAATCGATTGATTTGATGAAAAGTAATTTATTGGGAGGAAGGGCAACAAGATAATTTACAGTGCAGTGAGATGATTCGGCATCCCTAAAATTGCTTTCCTGAAATCTAAAACTATGTACAGGTTTTTTCTGCTCCTTCTTGACACAAGGTAATTAGGGGTCTTCTCTTTGATTCCCACTGTTTTGGCCAAAGTCTTCTCCCTGGGATTTTCAGGTCCCTGTTGTGTCTGCTGTCTGGTTGTGCCAGGCCAGATCCTGGCAGCAGCTGGCTGTGGAGTTCAGGTCCTTTGGCCACTGCTCCTGCTGGCAGTCTGTTTGCTTCATCCCATACTTGGCCTTCTTGTTCTGCCCTGCCTCACTTTCACAGCTCTTGACTGCCCTGGATAAGCTGGGCAGCTGTCTCGTCAAGTATTTCTATCTGAGTGAAAACCTAGACTTAGTTCCTTGCTAACAAGGCACTCCTGAAGCAGTCTTTCCAGGTTACTTTTTCCAGGTTCCCATTTTTTCACTTGGAGCAGTTGTCTGAGATGCACTTCAGCACTTCTAGTCATCCCAGACTTGTAAAAAATCTTGATAGTTGTGAAACATTCAACATTTCATATCATGGCTCATTTGTTAACAAAAATGCCTCTGTTGAACCACCTTTTTAAACTGTTCTAGGCCTGCCTGTTTGTATCTCTTACAAGCTTTTCCATGCATCAGATGTCAGCTGCATACCACTTATTTTGTCTGGGAGGAGCTCGGTATTTTTAAAGCTTGAGCCACTGAACTTACATCAGTGGAGGAACTGATGCTATTTTAAATTGTCGCTCAGTTTTGATTTTTGAGCTGTTCACTGAAAATGGCCTTCAACTTCATTCTGTTATTTAGAAAATACCTAATATTTCCAGCTTTTTACTATGATGAATTTATCTCAACATAGTTGTCTTTACAGCTTGCTTTCATTAGATTAATACAATAAAAAGAAACTAAACTCAGTGAGGTTTTTTTTTGGACCCATTAATTAAACATATCTGTAAGTTTGCATACTTTGAGCCTAAGAAATAAAGAAGATTCTGAGGCTATTTCTGAACCAGGTCTCCCATATGTAGTAGAAAAAAAAAATCTCGACACTGTAGTCTGATATGTCCCTTGGGCAAACAGATCAGCTCCTTGAATTGTAACTGATAACAGAAAATTCAGTACTGAGTTGCCAAGTGAATTTAAAAATACTGCTTTCTTATGCTATATACAAAAAGTAATATTCCCTTCCCAGGACAGACAAGCATATAGCTGTTTTCAGAGCTGCTCTGTTTGTGTTTCTTCTCCCTCCACTACTATTATAGCAAGAAATGGCTTAAATTCTATTAGGCCCGGGTAAGACAAATGGGGAAAAAGAAAGAGCAACGTAGTTGGTCTTAACGGAGATGAGCTGAGAATTCCTGTGGAAATTGTAGTCTGAGGGTTGAGTAAAGGATAATTGCAAGCTCTTTAAAATTTCAGAGAAGAATCAGCATATTTCATGACTGGTATTAAAACATTTGTACAGCAGTACACATCTTGTTAAACGGGAATGTTTGCATTCCTATTTTTTGGAAACTAACTTCAGTGCATCATGACAGAAAATAAAAGCTGGATTTATGTTTTTATTCTGGCACCAATCTCAGATCAGGTCTTTCCTCTGTAATATTTACATACTACTTCAAGGACAGAAAGAAGAGATGTAAACAAGTTCACTTTTTTCCTGTCTCTGTATTTCTAATTTTCATACAGAAGCCTTCTCTTCAGAGCAGTGTCATTAACTGCTTGTGTTTGGGTCTCACTTATCCACACTGAGTATTCTTTTTGACTGTGGCAGTTTTGTAATATCAAACTCGGAAAATTGTGGCTGTTTTGGAGGTAGAGAAGTTAATACTTTATCTCCATATGTGTTCGTAAGCCACAACCAAATAGTATTTCCTTTTCATTATTTAATACCAAGAATCTAACATGTAAGACGCAGTAGTCCTTAGTGAGAGCAAGACCTCCTTGGGATGCTGGAAGGTACATGGAAAGTGTGTTCTCGGAGGAACTTCCAGAAGAGTAAATCAGGAGTGTGAACAAAAGAATGATTTGATGTGACTTGTCCTAGTTTGAAGGGAAGGTCACTGAAAGAATTGGGAGTAAACCCGAATATGTTTTGGTTAGGTCTAAGATGAGAACAACAGAAACTATTAATGTTTAACAATTTAATTGTTAAATTGCTGGGGTTTCTAATGTTGAATATGGGATTAGTTCCACAGACAGCTTACATAAGTAACACTCCTTGAAATTGCTGAATCATTTCAGGCTGAATACTAATTTAAGTGAATTAACCTTGAATTAGACGAAACAGATGTGTTCCTGGTTTTGGTAAAATTAACCTATAAAAAAAAGAAAATAAGTCAATTATGTGATCTATAAATTCCTCTCTAGAGGGATCTAGTGAAAGTGCTGGGTGGGGGGTTGGGCTATATGTTTAGCAGCTAATTTGCATCTTAGCTGATATTTGCCATACTAAAGTGGCAGATTAATTAGAAATGTATGCACTGTATTAGATGTGTTGACTGAAGCTGTAAATTGGAGGAGACTGTTTTGTATATAAGTCTGGAGAGCAGTACCAGGTTCGGTCATAAATATGTAACTTTCTGAATTCTGTGACAGATAATAAGAAACATGTCAATGACTGATGAAATGTCGATTTAAAATTATTTTAACAAGAATAAGCTGCCTTTTTGGATGTATTTATTACAAATGTTTCATCATTTCTAGTTGAAAGAATAGGATGGAGGGTGCATAACTGGAGGGGATTCCTGGCTGAATAGCAAACTAACGTGTTGAAAATTTCAGTGGGAAAAGGAAGACTTATGTTTGTGTTTTGCAGTAGAAATTAATTTGCTCTTGTTGCTTTGTTACTACTGTTGTTTTGAAAGGCAGAAAGCTATTTTAAAATATTCTGATATAAGGAATTTCTGAACCTGGTCTGTGACACTGCAATTTAAAACTGTATCAAAAGAGTGAAGAGAGGTATGGTTGTGTTTTGGGAAGGCTACAAGAAGGATAGAAGTCTCATCAACAAATCCAGATACTGGCAGCTTTTTCATGAGACTACCTAGTTTAACTTTCATGGCTCTCTGGGAGATTGTGGAGTTTTGAGCGTGTGACTATGTACTGCAATGTCTTACAAAAAAAAAATTACTCGGAATTAAGGTTATTGTGCTAAAAGTGAAAGAGATGCCCGCTGAGTTTGATGCTTCCCACTTGGACTACTCTCCTCAAAACTAGTCCATTCTCCTGATACTGCATTTCTAATATCCTGGGCTACTCAGTGTCCCAGTGTCTGAAATAAGCATACTTGACTCTTAAGCTCCATGAGGGCTGGGTGCACGAGGTCTTGTTGAGTTTGCTCCTACAAAGGGAAACAACAGGGCCCCTGTGTGTTGTTTTCATTCAGGTACTTTCAGAGGGCAAGGATAACCCAGGTTGTCATGGATTGCATGAGAATTATGCAGTCTTTCTCCAAGTGTTTCTTTGATGTTACAACAAACTACAGGTAGAGAATGAAAATAATGTTTTTATTTTTTTCCAAAAGTTTATTTTCTATCTTGGGAGACTAGGAAAAATGTTATTATATTACTTATAATGTTACTGCAGTAGAAATGTTGTAGAGGAAGGAAAACCTGTCTGGCATGGGAATTAGTCAACATTTAGAAATCTGATTTAAATTCCTTCCAAATTGGAAGCAACAACAACCAGGCCTGACAAGACTTTGGCACCCTCTCTTGGTGCTTATGAAGGTGTTACGGCCACGTGTATCCTAACAGAATAATTTCCAATATGAATGCCTGATTTTATACTCGGGGCTAATAAATTCATAAAATGAATCACTTTTTCATATTTACCACACACATGATCTGTGCCTTTCCAAGCAGTTCTAGCATACTATTTTTCCTGTAAATGTCTGTCTCTGAAAGCAAAGCCTTGTGTTGAAGACTATAAACAATTATATTTTATTGAGCAATTACTTTTTATTGACATTTTTTAGGAGGCCCCTGTATCAAACATATGCATGAGATAGGGAGGCAGTTGTGTAGACTAATGCAAAGCATGAAAATTATGCAGATCATATGTAAATGTCCTCATTTTACATATAGCACACTGCAGTGTTTATTCTGAGTGTGCTGGTTTGGATGATGCTGAATTTCTATCTTTTTGTTAACTTTTATTATGTTGGCTATGATGGTGACCTACACGGTACTATGAATAATGTTACTCAAGCATAAATGTGCTTTGAAGCAGTCTTACAGCATATAGTGGTATTATTTTTTAAAATTTTATTTTCAGTTAAAATATATGCCAAAATTACTCTAGTTCTGAAAGCTGTATAAATTTTTATGCCTAATCCTCTATTTTGATAGTAATTACATTCACCTTGAAAGTAACCACCTATGTGTTTTGATCCTAAATTTACTTTATCATTTTTAAGGTGTCCCATTTTGGAGGACACCTCCACTTTAAGTACTCATTCTTTAAAAATGTAAAATTAATTTGTGCCAAAAAGAGTTGTGCCTGTAGTTCTCAGAGTAGGAATTTCTGCATAGGAACAACACTTTTTAGTATCTCTAGTTCATGCAAAATGAGATAGAAACTCTGAAATGCTCTTGAGGAAAAAGAAAAAGCTAGAAACACACAGTCATGACAGCCCTTATCTTGCTTGTAGTCTCCCTTGTAGGGATGAATATACACCATATTGAAGCAGGTAAAATAAAGATATAGACACTTTATAGAACAGAGATTTAAAATAGCACACCATCCTCATGCAATAATTTCAGTATTTTATACACAGTGACTGGACTTTCATTTTTACTGATGACAAGTTCACATTTTACCTGCTGCTTATTCTTCTTTGTTTGAAAATGCACATAATTAAAATGTACTGCGTAAGATATGAGAACATGTTCCTCTCACAGGAAAATAAATAACCTTTCTCTCATCTAACACATTGTAGACCAAATATATTTTTTTCAATTACCTAACAAAAAATAAACCTTTTTAAATTGCATGTTGCATCAGGTGAATATTATATTACAACATAGGAAAGGGTGACAGTAATATTTTCAAAGCTCAAGTGACTTTCTGTCAGGGTTGTCGTGAAGAGCAAAGTTACTGTCCATAAATGAGTCATTATTCATGAGCTACACAAGCACCAACCCTGACTGAGCAGGAGTCCACAGAAGAGGAAGCTCAGTAATGGCTCCTGGGTTGACCAAAAGGCTCAGCTGATTTCCTGGTTCCTTTCCCTTCTTTGGGACATGTCTGCTGGGGGACAGGCAGGTGACTGCAGTGACTCAGGCGGGCATGTGGAGAATCTGATCTGTTCAGAAGGTGAAAAAAGTTCAACCTCAACTCTAAGCCATCTATTTTCAGTAGAAGGAGCTAATTTGAGAAAAAGGTGGATAGATATACTGATGACCTGGGCTAAATGAAAAAATGCAATTAAAACTATGAAAAAATGGTTCTAATGACCAGAGCCACTTTGCGTAGCGTTTGAAATTTATGACACTGCATCATTACATTACAACTACTGTGGTGAATTTAATTTCTGTGTTAGCTACCAGGTTTTTCTGGAAAGCAAGGTTTCTATCATTCTGAGAATGATAAAGATTTAGTATGCTTAGGTACATTTCTCTTCTTAAGCAGCAAATCCTTTTTCCTCTTGAACCAAGATAGAAAATTATGAATTAAGGAAACACAAAAATCTGCTTTATAAAAATTCTGTGGTGGAAAAAAAACCCTCACACCCTACTTGATTGATAGGTATGCAACTGAAGATCAGTGTCCTGAGAGGTCTAATGGTCATTAGGGGCCCTGAGCAGCCTCACCTTGGGACCCCCTACTCTACTCATGGGACTGGGGGCCCCATTTCAGCTCCCATCAGGTCACTTGCTTAGGCCTGACCTATTTTATAGATTCTATGCCTTCATACTTGTTCAACTGCAAAAATNAACAAATACATTTTACAAATACATTTTACAAACTAGGTGCAAACTTGCCTATTTAAGGAACACTACTTGGATACTTATACTAAAAAGTTTATACTTTATACTAAAATTTTATACTAAACTACTTCTATTTTTCCTGTAAATGTCTGTCTCTGAAAGCAAAGCCTTGTGTTGAAGACTATAAACAATTATATTTTATTGAGCAATTACTTTTTATTGACATTTTTTAGGAGGCCCCTGTATCAAACATATGCATGAGATAGGGAGGCAGTTGTGTAGACTAATGCAAAGCATGAAAATTATGCAGATCATATGTAAATGTCCTCATTTTACATATAGCACACTGCAGTGTTTATTCTGAGTGTGCTGGTTTGGATGATGCTGAATTTCTATCTTTTTGTTAACTTTTATTATGTTGGCTATGATGGTGACCTACACGGTACTATGAATAATGTTACTCAAGCATAAATGTGCTTTGAAGCAGTCTTACAGCATATAGTGGTATTATTTTTTAAAATTTTATTTTCAGTTAAAATATATGCCAAAATTACTCTAGTTCTGAAAGCTGTATAAATTTTTATGCCTAATCCTCTATTTTGATAGTAATTACATT
>VYZU01030955.1:0-41724 GCA_013401355.1 Ceyx cyanopectus
TACCCAGAGCCAGCTCCTCCCCCATGCAGTTCACACAGCAACCAGGATCTCCAAGAAAATGTCAGGGGAACATACTGCTGTGATGGCCTAAGCTGCATTTGCTCCTCACACGTTCCTGGGGAGCCTGATAACTATAAGCTCTCCTAAGGTACTGGGTAGCACATAGACAAGGGAGCTCTACTGGGGGCATCTCCACAGGGCACCCCCTGCCCTCAGCAAGGGCTGCCTGAGCCTTGAGCAAATAAGCATCTTGTGTAAAAAGAAGGCACCAAGCCCACTTCCCAGCACCCTGCAGGTTTATTGGAGGGAATAGCAATGGGGAAAGGTGGATGAGCAAGTGTTAACAAACCCCAGAGATGTTTCCTGTACCAGCACAAGCAAGTTGGATAGAGAGGTGTGGGACTTAGGAACCATGTTTGTGTCACATCAGAGTTGGGTGGGCTGGAGAGCAGCCCCTGTGGTCATGACCTGGAACAGCTACAGCCAGTCTCAGCCTAAAGATGCTTAATATTTGGGCCCAGGATTATGTGGGAAATCTTCATCAGGTGATTATGCAGCCAGTGTTACTCATCTGTTAATGGTGATTAGCAGAGCCATTTAGATGGGGAGATGGGTGCACCAGAAGGGCTTGTGCTCTGGCAGATTGAACAGTGCAGGATGCTGGAGAGCTGAGCAGATGCTGGGGAAAGCCCAGGGTACATCTCTCTCTTGCTGTCTCAGGTAACTCAAGGGTTCTAAGTACTTGAGAGGGTAAGTTGTGTTCAAATGTAGCAATTAGGGCTTCTGTTAGAAAATCCATACTCTGCTTTAAGGGGCTTCTGACAGGCAGTAGCAGGAGATTAGCAGAGTACAGAGGGGCTCTGAAGCTCCTGACAGCAGAGCTGTTCTCTTCAAGATGGAGCTGCTGATAAGCAACCAAATTAAAAGTTGAAAAGATACAGCTGATATCTTCTCATTTTTCCCTTCACTATCATCCTTTCTCTTCTAACCCTTTCAGACTCTCTCTGCGTGCAACAGATCCTTCAAAATAGGCAATTCTCTAAATCTGGAGAGGAAAAAATGCCCATTTTATGCGAGTTACCTACCCCCAGTCAGTTCTGCTGCAACCCGACTTCTCCAGCCAGCTGTGTGTCTGGAGGCAGCTTTATGGACTCTCCCAAAGAAGACTGGGACCTAGGACAACAATTTGAGACTAAGAAACTAAGTCTTAGACACTTTGGGAGAGAAATAATCTCTGTCAGCTTCACAAGAAAGGCTTTTCTGGGCTCTGGCTCAACTGCTTGGGCGTTGCAGCAGTGTAGGAGGTAGCTCTGGTTTTAGGGCTCCTGAGAGCAGTCAGGAGCTCAGACAGGGAGGAGAGGGAAATCCGAGAAGTGTGAAATCTAAGCTCTACTATTGCTTTTTTTAAAGTTCCTAAAGAAGAGGAAAATGGCAAACTGAACCATAAGCTGGACCCTTTGGAACTCTTTGACTCCTGAACACCTTTTATTTCTTTTTGGAGTTAGTTTTTGCTGAGCTCTTGCTTTCTGTACATGCAATTTCCCTGCCTGCCTTCTGGAAACACAAAGCTGTCTTGGCACCCTGTTCAGCACCCCACTGACCAGATCCAGCCAAAAACTCCCTCCATTTGACACCCCAACAATGGTGCTCAGGTAAGTGCAAGAAACAGCAGACTGGCAACTCTACCGTGCCCTACCTCATGGCATTGCTTTAGTCTGAAAGCTCTTGTTAGCTCACTTCAGCTTAATTGCACAATCCATTATAACCTTCCACCATTGCTCGGTGGCAGCTCTGGTAGTGACTGCTTCAAACCCTAAGTGCTTTCCAGCCCCACAGAGAACAGTGGATTTGGATCCAGATATCAGGAATTCCCAGCTGACAAACCAGAGAGAGAAGTTTTAACTTCTAAAGTTTGCTGTGTTGCTCTTTTTCCAGTGTCTGTGCATCAACAGTGTCTGTGCATCCTTGAGGACTTGTTGGTACTGAGTCACTGGGAGGCAGAAGTTGTTCTGAAACATACTGGGAAAGTTCACAGCTTCAACCTGACCTGACCCCTGTGATTCAGGGAGTGTGTGTGTAAGCACTACATAAAATTTCACTTTAAGGTCAAGTTCAAAACCAGAAGATTCCAGCATTGTGAGAAATGATTTGAAAGAGATTAGAGGAGTAATGGGAAGTAGAGATGACTTTGCTAAAAGACAACTGGCATCTCCAAAGGCAGGAGAACCTCAGGATGTGGCAATCCCATGGGCAAATATTGCAACATCCTGAGATGCTCAGAGATTTTCCCATCCTGCATCAGGCCGATGAGTCTGAAAACATTAGCAGTGACTCTGGAGATCCCCAGGCAGGGAGAGCTCCTCAAGGGACCAGTGCATTGATAGCCTCAATGTGTTTCAAACCTCGCTGCAAGTTCCCAAGCTGGTATAGCAAAGGGAAAGGGTAAAAGCTGTGAGGTGTAGAGGACAAAAGGCATAAAGAAGGATACAAACACAAGACAAACACAAATTGAGTCTTCTTTAGTGTACTGAACATACTCTGCTGGAGTTTGTCTCTCTCTGCCAGCCTGGCATAAGCCCAAATTAAAACTAGAGGATTTTTTTCGCAATGCAGGTCTTTTTTTCCCCTGATCCCATCCCATTACTTGTATCAGCCATGGGTAGCTAATGTAACCAAGAGACTAAGCACTAGAATTAAACCTGAAGTAAAGATCAGGCAAGCAAATCATATGGGAGGTGGGAATGGCCACTGGATACACAGACAGCTTGATGTGACTGACCTCACTGGGAAGAAAAGTCCTGAAATTCCTGTAAGTGAAGCTATAGGGTGGCAAGGGTGAAGGAATAGCAGAGGAGATTTATTTTCTGCTTATACACATCAGGTGAGAACACAGAATGTGAGGCTGCATAGCTCACTGTTGGTTACGGGTCAGGCTGTCACCTCTGGTTACATCATTTCACCCAGCATCTAGATTCTCTCACTGGGTGACTTCTCCCCAAGTGCTCACTTTCTCCCTCTATCAATTTTTGCTACAGCAGTAGTTTTCCACATGAGCAGGAGGTGATGTTCATCATTATGCTTGCGAATGCCAAAGCTCCCTGCGAATCAGAACGGCCCCACGGTTACCTGACAAGTCTACTATTTTAAAAGCTTTTGCAGGGAAAGGAAAAAAAATAAAATCCACTGTTAGACCAAAATATACAGAAATAGCAGCCGGCTTGGCGTCATTATCACAAATACAAAAAAAACATTTAGGGACCTATTTTATGTGCCGAATATTTCATTCAGTCCTGCAGTGCAGTGACTCCCTAAACCTTTACTGAGCCGAGCTCTGCTTTTGAGGCTCTAATTTGCTGTTGCCATGACATTGTTAATGTCTGAATTGCTTTTTTTAACCACTCTTCTTTTTTCAATCTCTTGCAGAGGCATTCTGAAGTAGTGGGCATGAGCTGATCTTGTGGAACAGCCTGTGTGTCCTCGAAAATAACAGAAGAGTGTTCATTTGTACAAGCTGGGTGGCTGATAGAGTCCTGATGGATGGATGATTGCAATCCTGATGGATGATAGCTTCTTGAATGGGGAAACCACAGTGAACATGTCAGACCTAGCTGAGATAATTTTGGCTTGGAGGGGGAGTGGTGAGGGGTTATTTCATCTGATGGGTTTTTTAAATAGTCACATTCAGAAAAATTGTTATTAAATAAGCAAAAATTCCTTGTTCTTGTACACTTAATTGGGCTTCCAGAGTGAGTAGAGTGTACAGAATAACATTAAATTGCTCAGCAGTGAGTTTATTAAGACACTTTGCTTCCCAGATCCAATTAAGAATGGAGAAATCTCTGTCAAGGTCAACCTCAGCAGAGCAGCATTGCTTCCTTAGGAAACACTTTTTGCAGGGGATGTACTTCCTTTAATGAGATAATACCTTCCAGTTGTCCGGCTTCTTAATACTATGGCAGCCTTTGCTGTGCAGGGGTTTAAATAGGACGTTTTTAGTTGTTCTGAAGAACAGGTCACCTTAGCTCACCTTCCCTGGGCTTTGACTCCTCCCTGGTCACCCCAGCAGGAGCCTGAGCTACACTCCAAACATGTTTTGATATTGGTATTTTCACCTTTGGGATATATCCTCCAATTACCAAGGCTGGAGAAGTGGAACATGTTTTAAAACTGTCAAAACTTTGGGAAAAGCATCAAGTTTGACAGAATGAACAGCCTGTTCTCTGAAGGATTGTAGATGGAACTTGAGCAGCTGTCACGATGCAGAGGTGCTGCTGTCTTTCCTCCAGGAGAGAGTGATGACAGAGCTCAGAGGTGGCCTTGGACATCAGACTTGGATCCTGCCAGTGCCCAGGAAGGAGATGACACTGGGACACTGACAGATCTCACACTGGTGATCTGTGCAGTGCTGTAATGTGGTGGGATGTGTGTGGATGCAGTGTTGTCTCTTCATGACACTGGCTTTAATTCTGGTTTATCAAGCAGAGATTGAGACCAGTTGCTCCCAAACACTCACTCTTACAGGATGGATGGTGTTCCCTTAATGTCCCAGCCAGACATAGCTGGTGCCTTTTCATTTTGGTCTCTGCTGGGGTGCTGCTGGGCTCCATCCTTGTCAGGTAGTGGGCAAAGACTCCTCTCTTACTAGGGCTTTCTCAAGTCAGTGATATAATTCCCAGTCAATGGGAAGAAGAACGGGTACACAAATCTTTTGAGGCCATACAGAATTCAAGTGCTACTTCAAGCTTACTAACCCCATAATGACTTTGATTATTTCTTTGCTTTAGTCTAAGTTTTTATAGGTACATCTGAAAATAAATAATGCCTCAGAACAAATTAACAGCGACACCTGAGTATTTCCAGGAACCTACACTATAAAAATGTCTGCCCAGCACTGAAAGGAACAGAGATGGACATGATTTCAGACAGCAAACAAACATCTTTGATTTTCTCCCGTGCCAAGGAACACTGATATTGTCACTGTCTCCTGGGCATTCTTCAGTGTGCCTCATTAGGACGTTATGAAATGATGCTCTGTTAGTTCTGTTGTAAAATAGCAGAAACAAGCCTTGGGGCCAGGCTGATGTGAGCAGGGCTGGATGTGCTCAGGCTGAGGATCTGCCCTCCATGTGTGGATGCTCGTGCCCAGCATGGCTGGAGCAGGGGAGGCTGAGGGAAGAGTGGGGAGAGGGAGGGACGATCCCCTGGCAACTTCTCACTGTTTCCTTCCCGCAGCTGAGCTAAGGAAGGCCCTAACCTAGGGCTGCTGCTCTCTCTCATGCAGACCTTGGTGAGACTGATTCTGTCATGTGTGCTAACACACATCAGAGGGATTTCAAAGGTTTCAGTCTTTAAGTCACATATGGAGGCAGATAGATAGCACTTTTAGAAATGGTTGTTTTCTCCCAAATTGGAGCTCTTAAGCTAAACAGAGAGCTGAAAACAGCTCCCTGAAAATAGCACAGGGACTCTACAGCCTCACTGTGCTTTTTCACTCTGTGAATACCAGGGAAATGCATTTGGTGTTTTGGGGTTTTTTTTAATAAACACTCACAAAGAGCATATCAGAGGTCCAGGGTTAAAACACACATGGGAGAACTTTATACTGAGAGTTTTGCCAGGACATTAAACAACCTTTGGTGTTTACATCTCCTAAAGGGTCTCTTCCTGAGCCAGAGTGGGTGTCTGATCTGCACAGACAAGTTGAGATAGGCACACACCTCCATTGACACACAGCACCAGCCCACACCTCTTCTGCTATTGCACATGCCAGCGTGCTCATGGGTAACAGCTAATCCTGTCCTGGGCTAATCCAGTTGTGTTTGCTTAACCATATTAGCCCAGTTGCTCCCAAGATCTTTGCCTTTACAACAAATAATCTTCAAGTGGCAAAAGCCCATTTCCAATTTTAGAGATTTGAATGTCAGCCACAAACTTAGATGTTGATTGCTCTGGAGATCTACCAAATACAGGCTCTTGAAAATCCAGGCCTTTTGGAAAGGTCAGAAGTGACTGGGATTCCAAAATCTTTTTGAGCCTGGCAAGCTTGCTCTGGATCCCCAGGCTATGGACTAAGCGAGCCCTGACTTTGGACGGAGCTTTAATGGTGCCTTTTAATCCTAGGGTCTCAGATCTCACATGGGTGCTGCCATGTGAACTGGCACCAGTTTTATGTATAAATCACAGCAGTGCATAATTGTGGGCTTCAAACCCTCCAAGAGTTCTCCCTGCATCAGACACTTAACACAAAACTTTAAAATACTGCGACGGAGCAAATTAGAGCGGCATGAAATAGGATTACAGTTATGACATCTAATTAGAAAGCCCTATGAATTATGCTCTTTTTATAATATACAAGCTGGTTATAAATAGGGTAGTCGGACAGACCCACAAAGAGTTGCTGGTGCTCTCACCAGCAACCAGAGCACTTTAAGACTTTCCTGCCTCAAATCCTGGACAACTGTTTCCCAGGATAGCAAAGATTTGTTTCTCTAGTTTCACAAGCAAGAATTAAGTCTTTCAGCTTATGTTTTCTTCTGGCCATAGACAAACAGGTCATCGACAATATTGTTAAAGATTTTGGTTGAAGATGAGCTGCTTTCACTGAGAGATCGTTTCCCAACCTACTTCACCTTATCAGCCTAGCAAATAGGATTGATGATACAGAGCGTTTCTGGACCAGATGCTTTGCTCATAATGGGCATAACACTACCACCAGCTTGAGGACTTTCCTCCTGGAACACACTTTGGAGGTGGTGGTAGCAGCAGGACCTCACTGAGTAGGCTGATGAGGTTTAGCATAGCCTGCAAATACATCTGCCTTCCTCCACCCACGTGTGGACATAGGAATGGCTTTGCTGAGACAGGTATCTCAGGGCCTGGCTACCTCCAACATCCCTGGACTGGTGTGTGAAGAAGGCAGGATGAGTCCTTTAGAGACAATGGCAATGTGCAGACCCAAAGGAACAATTCCCCCTGTGGCACTGCTGTCAGCGTGCTGGAGAAGTCCTGCTCCTGAATGAACGCCCAGAGAGTTGCCGTGTACCTGTCCTGGTGCCCTGGGGGCATTTCTGTGAGACACACCGGATTGGTTTTGAATTGAATAAACTGCTTTGGGTTTAGTTTTGTTTCTTACTTGCCAATTAAAGCATCTTGTTGTCATGGCAACAGAAGGACATGGAAAAAAAAGCATGGGAAGAGCAGGGTTGTGTTACCCCCAGGAACTCAGGTGGCAAAACCACCCGAGCCCCATCGGCCCTCTGTGCAGAGTGGCTCTGCCAGTCTGTCTGGGCCATCAGGGCTCTGGGGCCCTTCTAGTTTAACTTGGTATGAGAGAGAGAAAACCCAGAGGCAGGATTGCCAGAGTGTCATTCCTGACATCTGCCCTTCAAGGGTGAAAAAGGAAGCCAAACTCCAGACAAATAAGACTTGGTCAGTATATACAGAATAAAAAGCTTCTGGTTCCACCCATGCTTCCAAAGGGCTGCTGCCTGGGAGGAGTGTGCTCAGGGTGTTCTGGCAGTGAGCACAGCCCCTTCGCTCTCTCCCCGCAGAGGGGCACTGCGGAGTTTTGAAGCCCAGGGATGAAGGCTCAGGGGTGAAGATGGTCCACGTGAGCCATCTGCCCTCTTGGGTTGCTCTCTGCCTCACGCCTGCTCTTGGAGACAAGCCATTCCCACTGATAATTGATGGAACAGCTTTAGCCCTGGTTATTTCAGCCTGTCCTAGTCAAAAGCTCAACTCATGGATGAAAGGAAGAGCTATTCACAGAGCTAGGAGAGTACATGCAGATCTGACCTTTCGAACAACCTTTTACACTTATGGAGATGCTACTTTTATCACCCCACTACTTGTTATCCTATTTAGCGCTCTGCTAGAACCTACTGCTCCTCTCTCTAGAAGCTTTGCCTGTGGTGGTCCTGCATGTGAAATTGGATCTCCTTTCCTTCCAGACATCAAGAGCTTTATGTCTGACCACTCCCAGCATCTCTCCATCCAGATTTAGGCACCAGGCACCGCTTCAGAGGTCCTGTTTATATGTGTGTGTGCACCAGAGTGCTGGCAGTTGAACCAACTGTTTCACACAACGTCCTGCTGTCTGGTTCCAACCCAGTGTTATGGTAACCCACAACAGAGGCCAAGGGCTGGGTCTCTGTGGCTTTGGAAGGATTTAATCTCTATGAGCTAACACCTTTACTGCAAGCACTAATGGGCACTTTTCATTAGCAGCCTTCCCTTCCAGGTCAACTGAGAAGAAATGGAAATTAAGTTGGTGTCTCGCTATGGCAGGCCTAGGCTCAGGCTGTTGTTTGCAGAAGGTGCGTCAGTGAAGCTCTCCCCAGTTCTGCCACTTGCCCAGGACAAGGAAGCACCTCAACATAAGGAAGCACCTCCAGCTCGTGCCCAAGAGGAGAGGAGCTGACTGGTTCAGGGAGGAGGAGATACAGCAAAGCCACCATCACCCCTGTCCGTCTGAGGAGACCCTGCTCTTCTGCCTGTGGATGACCAACCCTCTGCTAGAATGGCTACGAGAAGAACCCAGTTCAGTGCTGGTGGGTGGGACAGGGACAAGCGGTTCACTGGAAACTGTCCTGGCCCTGCTAAACCTCTTTTGCAGTGTTGAGTGTAGCAATTTCATCAGTCACTCCTGGCCTGAACTAGGAGCTGCATAATCACTGTGAAGGGAAATCTGATTTTTCTGGCTGGAGGAACTTGTTGGACTAATTCTTCCTGATCCCAGGCAGCATTCTATAGCTTCTTACAGAAAAGGGC
Organism: Ceyx cyanopectus; assembly: GCA_013401355.1. Classification (NCBI taxonomy): domain Eukaryota; kingdom Metazoa; phylum Chordata; class Aves; order Coraciiformes; family Alcedinidae; genus Ceyx; species Ceyx cyanopectus. Next base: position 8,770 of record VYZU01030955.1, read on the forward strand.
TTATAAACGCACGGTGTGCTGATGCCTCTGGATGTGTGTAATAGTGTTTATAAGGGGTGCTGGGGAGAACAGCTGTTTACATCTGGAATTTAGCTTGCAGAAAGCTGGTGCTTTGCAGTGAACTTGGCTCCTGAGCTCAGTTCTCTTCCTAAAGGGTCACAGAGGACTCACTAGCACTGGAACTAATGCCTCGTGATCTCTTAGGGGATTTCAAGGCAAGTCAAATAATGACAGCATGGAGTGATATGCTGCCCCTCACTACCAGCCCCCACCGTTCACTCACTGCCTGCTCTTTCTCTGCAAAGTTGACGGCAGAGGAGAAAGGGACGCGGCGCAGTGTCCACTCCTTCCATCCTTTGTGCTCTTGGATTGGCCCAGAGAAATGAAGCTGAAAATTCATGTTGACAAGCAACATGACCCCAGAACTGGGGTCTCGCCTGCCCAGGATTTTAGGGGACAGATGATTAGTAGTGGAAAGGCAGCTCAGAGCTGCTGCCTGCATGGATTACTATTAGCAGTTCTGTCCTCATCATCCTTCTCCTTTTCCCAAATAAATTCATTCACTGATCGTGTGCTCTAGTTTGCAACACGCTGGGCATGGCTGGCTCCTCGGCCTCAGCGTGCAGTGGTGCCCAGGGAAGGCCCGTTGGAGATGTCAGCGGGGCAGCTGGCTTGTGCTTGCAAGCTGATGGGGGACATCAAGTGCAGCAACTGCCTGGGCAGGGCCAGGCTTTGCATCCCATGTCTCCTTCAGGAATGGCAAAAAAATACTGAAAAGGGGTGTCAGCCCCCCAGGAAGTGGCTTTTCAGATGAGGTAGTAGATGCAGCAAAATGTCTGTGTGTACAGCTTGTGATTGAGACAGAAGCAAAGATGTATTTTGGATCCAGCTCCTCTTGGTTTCTGAAACATCCTGACCTTGATGCTGAAACTGCTCAGAGTCCTCATGACACAGGACAGATTTCCTCCTCCTGGTGCATAGCTCAGGACTTCAGGGTTTGAGCATGTACATTTTTTTATTGGGATCACCCATAAGAAACAGAAGATGCTCATACTTAGTCTGCAACAGCATAAACAGCAGCTGAGCCAAAACCTCAGCCCTGCAAAGCCTTGGGTGCTGCTACAAGTCATCCTACAGCCTTCCCTGGTTTTGTTTTTGGAGAGAAAGTTGAGGAAATGAGGATTTTTGCTTACTCACTCATCACAAGACCAGGCTGAACTTGGCTCATGATCTACTGTAATGCTGAATTTGGTCTTTTCAGCCGCGGTAGGTCTTTTGCCTCTGGAGTACATTAGAATAAAGAGACCTGCAATAGCAGCCATGGACGGCAGGTTCAACCCCACGCTGCTTCCCAGGCAAAGGATCTCACTAGTCAGGTGAGTGGGAAGACCCACATGTGCCACAGCAGCTGCAAGAAGCAGAGCTGGAACTCGTCAGTGACAAGCTCTGCCTGGGAGGGGCTGCCCACGATGCACCCACGGGAGCTGTGGAGAAACAAAACTCTGCCTAAAACTAAGGGACTTGAACAAAGGCAGCACTAATCTCACCAGTGAGAAACCTTTGAACGCTTCATAAGTATGGCAGTAGAGTTCGCCAAGAGAAGAGCTTTCTGAAGCTTATAGTACCAGAAACAGCCATTAAGGAGAAAAGAAACAGAATAAAAGTGTCTTTGAGACCTTTGGCTAAGGTGCTGGGGAGGTGATGATGAGGAAAAACTGGCCTAAAATTCCTCTGCCTTTGGCACCCACAGAATGTCACCCTGTGCCTCCAGATAGGCTGTGTTGCCAAACCTGCTCTGCATAAAGGGAATGAAAAAGGGACACAAATGTGATAATATGTGGAAGGGAGGAATGGAGCTGAGACACGAGTCTCACTTGGAAGAAACTAATTCATAACTTCACAGAACTTACTCAAACTCATTGGATGGTGACTCTTGGGATCTCTTTCTTCCCAGAAAACTATTCCTCTGTGGCCTGAAATATCATCTACCAGCACTAAAAACTCTCATCGATTTAAATAGAAACTCAACAAAACTGGCAAACCAAACATTTTCCTGGGTTCCTACTTCTCTGCTGCTGCCACCTGTGTTGGGCATTGACAGCACAGACAGGGAGGCACTGATGGCAGCTGGGTAAAACCTCTTCAAACTGAAAGTAATGTCTCTGGAGGACAATCCTGCTCCTGTTTTGCTGTTATCCTAACTAAAAAGTAACCAGCTGTATTCAAGACACAGCCCAAGAGCCTCAGTACCTGACTCAGCATCTGTAATGTATATCCAGCAAGTAAGATTGGCTTAGTAAAACCCATGTCCCATAAAGGAGCAAACATCTGCCCAGGGGTAGTTTCAAAATGCAGAAAGACAGGTTTGCAGTGGGGTGACAACCACATAGCTAACTGGAGAGTGTTCCTAAGTGTCACTTGATTCTCCATTTCCCTGATCTCAGTGTAAATCAAGAGTAATTCTTCTCTAATCAATGGAGTTAATTTAGTCTTAAACCAATCTATAGGAAAACCACAACTTAATTATAAATAGCCAACCTAGAGGAATTATTTCTTAAAGAGAGAAAAGTATCTAACAACAGCCATGCCATCAACACAGACAGAGTAATGCTGCAAGCCAGAAACTCCTACAGCCCTGGAAAACGAAGAGAACAGCAGAAAGGAGGAAATTTGTTCAAAGCCTGTGGGTGAGATTTTCTCTGGCTCCTGAGTAGGCTTTGACACTCGGGAGGGATGTGCTGTGCTGCCTGGAGTGGTTCTGGGGAGTGGTGCCACAGATGTGGGTCTCTACTCAGGAAGGATAAGGCATCCTGGGGCCCCCAGCAACTATATATCAAAAACCCTGAACCAGATCCAGGCTGATTTGCCTGTCCTACACTTTTTTAATGGCATGTTTTCTCTCTCTGACTTTGACCACAAGGCTAAATATTGCCGTGGTGCAAAATGGGACTGTTTTACAGCAGCTCTTAAGGCTTTGCTATTTCTAATTATCTGGAGCTGAATTCTTTGCTTCCTTTGAATGAAAGGCCGGGAACTCCTGCCTGGCCTCCTGCTGTGGCCATCCTGAACAAGGTGAATGGCATCTTTGGGCTTCCACTGCCCTGGGTGAGACTGGTCCTGCTGCATGGTCAGACATCCTCACACCCCACTCAGTGGATAGGGCTGATGTCAAAGCAGCAATCGTAACTGTTAAATGAGTTCCCATGGGGTGTCTTTAATCTGTTATTACCAATGTACACAATACTGATTAATAGTCTCAGTAAAACCTGTATTTAGGTAATAAACTCTTCATGTGTGACATTATCTCCTGCCATCCCCATGATGGATGCAGAACAAGGGACACGTTTGAGGTACTGCTGTCCTGCTGTGCCTCTGCAGCCGTCCCTGGGGTGGCTCTGAGAGCTCCCTCCCCAGCTGACCTCCACAGGGCTTGGAGGGGCAGGTTTCCCCTAAGAAGGCCCATGGTGGTGCAAGGTACATTTTAATGTCTCTGTCTCCTCATTAGCAAAATTTCCTTTTGAAAGGATGGGACCTCACAGCTACAGGCCACAAAGTGGAGTTGACAATGAAACCTGCTCCTCAAAGAACCTGATGTGCCAAACCTGGTGCCATGGACCTGGGGCTCTTGCAAGGGCACCTGATATCATGTTCCCTGGGGGGCTGAATTGCTCTGGGGGCTGTGGCCAGAGCAGACCACTGCTGGAGAATATTGTGTTCTAAATTTATTAGCACCTGGTGTAAGCAAAGACCATGTTTATAGAGTCATAGAACTATAGAATCAATCAGAATCCTACAACGGTTTGAGTTGGGAAGGGACCTTTAAAGCTCATCTAAAGCTCCCCATGCAGGGAGCAGGGACATCTGCAACTAGAGTGGGTTGCTCAGAGCCCCGGTCAACCTCACCTGCAATGGTGCCAGGAATGATTCCCCATCTCTTCTCTCACACGTGCCCAGGCAGAGTGAGGCAGCTGCCCCATCTATCCTCCCACCTTCCCAAGCTGTCCCAAGCCCAGGCTGCCTGTGCTTTTGCTGTTTTGGAGCACACTGTGCTATCCCTCACCACAATCCCTGAATAAACATCAAATGACAGAGTCAAGAGAGCGGTGCCTTCCCAAGACATTTGTTTTATGCTGTTTTGTGAGTTACACACCAGAGATGTGTTTGGGCCAGGGATGCCCTGTATAAATGTTTTAATTTTACATCTGGAGACATTCAAATAACAGAAACATCAGAGAAGGCTTTTGGAAAACAGATAGTTTAAATGGCACTCCTAAAACTGGTGAGTAAGCAAAGTGACTCAGCAGTGCTTCCCAACACTTCCCAGAAGAGATGGAAATAAATCCACTTAATAACTGACATGTATTTGAAATGTGCTGAGTAGTTTGCTGTTACCCGCCATTGCTGCTGGGAGAGCTGACTTGCAGTCCTACCTGAAGACAGCACCCTGCCTGCAGTGGGCTGTGGCCAAACACGACCCCAACTCAGACATGGTGGGGACTTTCTGGAAGGATTTCAGTGGGTTCCTGGTGACCAATACAGACATAAACACGTGCTAAGCATCTTGGATGCCTCTGCTGTGCTGTGTTTTTAACCTTAGTGTCTCTGTTACAAGGTACAACAAATAGACATATTTTTTGTTCTGGCTCATGGGTCCTTCAATCCCTTTCTGGGCAGAAAGGTGCTAGAGAAGGACAAACAATATCTGACTGTTCTCTGACACCAGATGCTACCCAGGGCAAGGACACTGCTTTTCTGCTCTGCACGGAGCAGCTGCACTGAGCACCATTGCATGGGCTGAAATCTGCCTTGGCCAGGCTCTGCTGTCCTCAAGGAACGGCTGGATGGTGGAGCTGGCCCTCTCCTAACCTGCACCCCATCCTGGATCCAGAAGCTGCCAGGAAGCCCCTTTGTGGGCAGCAAGGAGGGTTTCACCTTCTCAGGGATCTACTCCATCTGTGCTCTTCTGCCAGGTATTTTTGAACACCTCCAGTTTTGCATTGGCCCGCCCTGGCACTTTCCAGAGGTTTCTGGAGCTGCCCTCTCCCACTGGTATTTTGTGGGAATGGAAAGCAGCACCCCACCTCTCATTGACTCACCACTAATGTCACTGTCCTGTGATCACTCTCCCCTGTGTGCCTCCCGTCACACCACCTCCCTGGCCGCCCTGACTGCAGTAGTGTTTGAATAACAAATCTCTTGGGAAAGGAAGGCAGCCCTTCTTCCAAGGAAACAAGCTATGTTGTGTTTTTTTCTTTTCAAGCTAAAAATACTCCCTGCATCATCCAAAAAAACAGTATCTAATACATAAAGCTCATGGAGGAAAAAGATTTCCCTCTCAGTGAAAAGAGAGAGTTGCAAGCAAGGAGCAGGGGATACTGACCTCCCTATGGCACAGGCTCTGTGTGTTCACAGGTGAATAGGGATGTGGGACAGTTTAGGGGGAGGTGAAGACCCTTTTCAAGGATCCTTTGGAGAACTAGTGTTGTTCATAGCTCAGAAATCAAGTCTGAAATGGCAATTGAAAGCAGAGACACCAGAAAGATAATAGCAGCTCTGAAGGTGGACTTGCACCTGAAGAGGTTGTGCTTTCCACCAGCCAGGGAGCAAACAATGCCAGAACTCACCTGACCAGCTCCTCTCCGGGCAACTGGTGAAGAGGAAGGAAATACAATTATGAAATCACCTTTTGGATATTTCATATTTTCCCTGATCCTCCTCTACACAAATGTCCTCCGACCTCTCTTATCTATCCTTTTGCACTTCTAATGCCCAAAGGGCTGGGTGGCCCTTCAATAGTGGGTTGGCCTGAGCTCTTCTGATGGCATGGAGAGAAGAGGAAAACTTGGGCAAGCCCAAGCCCATGTGTGTCTCTAATTCCCTTTCCTGGCACCAGTGACCACTGCCTTGTCTTCTCACTGTGTCTCTCTGGGAAGTCTCATACACCAACTTCTTTAAAACCCTCTTTAGGCGGTGAAAGACGTGATTAGATTCATTCTTGGGCTTGGAGATGGAGTGAGATGACTGTGGCCTCTCTCTTATCAATGATCCCCTGAGACATCTCTTTCCCTCTTCTGGTTTTCTTTCAATGAAAATTAAAAGGCTTATTTTAATTGATGGCATCTGTTCTAGTCCGTGGCTTTATAGGACAGTTAGGTACAGAGCTCATTTCAGAACTGGGAAGGCAGCATGGACAGCAAGTATCACCCATCTACAGTGCCTGGCTGATGCCAAGTGCTCACCAACAAAACAGATCTGAGTGGCATTTTAAGGTGTGATTGCATCACTTATTCACATCTGCCTCACTTAGAAATGATGTTGAAGTGCATCAAAGTTGTTTTGGTGTTGTTGGTTTTTTTTCCCTAGAAATGTATTTCTTAGAAACAGGTTTCTTGACTGCACAGAGGGACTGGAGACCGAGTGAGCTTCTGTCCTATCCTGTTTCCTGACTGCTGCCCATTTAACCCCAGCCCACACATCCAGAACCCAAAAAGCAGCCCCACTGTTCACTTTTGAGTGAGGATGACAGCGTTGCCATGCCAACACCACAGACAGCAGCCCGAAGCAGGACCCACGTGAAGACCATCAGGCTGACGCAGCCGCTTGGCAAGGCGGCACCTCCCGGAGAGCAGCGTGTTCCACGCGACGTTCCCAACCCGCTACACGGCTGCCGCCCACTCTCCCTGCCTCCTGGCAGCTCCATTCCACACAGCCTTCTCTCTTTCTGCAGGAATTTTAACTACAGCTGGGTGCGCTGGGCCTCTCTGGGGAAGTCTGGGTTTCTAGAGCTCTGTCAGGGATTGATGGTCTTGTGATGGGAGAGGGCTTTGCTGAACCTGCCTCTGGGTGCAGTGGTGTCTGTGCAAGTCACTCGCTTGCCTCCAGCACCCAGCTGTTCCTACAGCTGTCACATCTTTTCAGCTATTTCTGTTGGACTCCCTGTCCCTCCCCTTCTCATCAGAGCTGGTATCATCTCCCTTCCTTCAAAACTCAGGACCTCTTCCTGCTCACAAGCGTGGTGACACGTTGGCAGAGGACTGAGATTCTGCCTGACACTCACCTTTGCTACTGCTGCCCTACAAGGAGCTGTAATCTGTGCAGTCCCAGAGCTAAGATCACATTTGACCCCTCAGTGAATTGCCAGTTTTCTACTGTAGTTATCCAGGTTGGAAAGGAAGACAGACTGACAAACTTAGTCTAAGTAAAACTCTACATGAAGACTTGGCAACCTCCAAACTGCTTATTTAACTGGATGGCTCTTCTAGGCCAAATTCTGCCTGGGAAAGCAAGCCAAGGTGTGTTTATAGCCATGACACAAGCTTATTTGGTTGTCTTTCTAAATGCTGCCTTTATTAGCAGCATAACTGCAGTGAACCAGACACCAGCTCTGGCTGAGCTTTTTTGCTATTCAAAGATCATCAAATGTTACTGACTTGATGACCACAACCTCAGCTTTGCAGAGACAAGCTGTGCTGTTGCTGCTGCGGCAAAGCAAGGTCTCTCAGGTCTGACTGGGGGTCTCTGCCCACTTGACTGGGATCTCTCCTAACAATGAATGAGTCCCTAAGAGGCAGAGCAAAGGCACGTAGACTGTTTTGGGGTCTTTTAGCTGGTGCAAAGGGTAATAGACTGTCTTCACACTTTGCTGTTACATTACTGTGATCAGTTATTAGTGAAGGATTTTGTATCTTCAGGGCCTCAAGGGATTTCTGAGGGATGAAATCACATTAATGGGGTGTGGGTGGGGCAGCTTTTGGTCGGTGAGACTCCAGAATCAGTGCAGTCTGAATGCAGGCAGAGGTTACTCTGGGCTTTCCCCTGTTTTTTGCTGTCTCCCTCTTTGTCCCACACCCTCACATTGCAGCAATGATTCCCAGCACGCTGGCCATCTCAGCCAACAGCAACCAGCCTTTCCTGAATGAGCCAACCATCTCCCCGGCAACCAGGCAGGCTGTGAAAATCACTAGTGCTTTCCTTTCTGCTCAGTGTTTCCCACCTCTCACGAAATGCCCTGTCTGTTATTTGCCTCCACCACTGAAAACCATGAATGATGGCAACTGAAATGCACTTTGTGGAGAGATAAGGAGGGAGGTGTGTGAGAGGGATGGCTTTGGTTTTTGTGGAAAAGAGTAAACAGATCCTCACACTTTGGTGCAGGCTGGGCTGAAATATTTGTCCAGTGCTGTTACATTGATGAACCCAGCAACACCAGTATAGCAGTTGTGGTTATATACAGCTGTGTCTAAAATGCAATGGCAAATGCCCCCCTTATTCCATTTTCTCTTTTCTCTCACTCTCTCCTGCTCCTCTACAAAGCAGCCTTAAATTACACTTCACTGTGGTGAAATTCTGTGCCCAGCTCCGGAGTCCTCAGCACTGGAGAGACAGGGTCCTGTTGAAGTGGGACCAGAGTGAAGTTGGCCAGGGCTCTGAGCAACCTGCTCTAGTTGCAGATGTCCCTGCACAGTGCAGGGGGGTTGCACTAGGTGACCTTTAGAAGTCCCTTCCTACCGCAGACCAGCAAGGGTTGGCTACATTCTCACTGAAGCAGCTGTAACTGAGGAATCCTGCATCTATCCCCCAGATCATCTCATTAGCCACCATTCAGCAAATGGAGGCTTCCCACCAGCACAGCAGTATCTTATTAACCTCGCCTGCCCTCCCTGAAGTTATCAGCAGCTCTTCTACATTTCTCAGAGAGCCTGAGTTAGGGACATGCAGTAAGAGTCAGCTGGTCTAAACAGATACCTGCCTGAAATGAAGGAAAATCCACAATTATCTTGAGCTGACAAGTAGAAAAAGACAGTTACAGAGAGGAGCAGGTCTTACGAAAGAGAGTTCCTCCCACACACCGCTCCCTTCCAGTGACTGCAAGGCAGCAGGTGACAGTGGCTGCATTCCTGCTCCTGCCTCTGGCCTTTGGCACACGCAGAGAGGACAGGGCTGGAGGCACCTTTGCTGCTCAGAAGCAGGTTAGAGGCAGGTCCAGTGCAAGTGGCCCCCTTTGCCAACTGGCTTGGGTGGTCTGCTCGATTACACTTGAACAGATCTTTTTTAATATTCCTAGCCAATATTTTAATATGTCCCAGGTACAGCCTTGTTTTGCTCTCAGTTTGGGAGTCACACACTGTACACAGCCTAAACTCACCATGGACACATTTTACTACAAAGACTGAACAAAACAAAACAAAAAATCCCATATCAAAATGTTTTAACTTCAGCAGCTTTTCAGTTCCCCTTTCACAGTTTAAGCAGAGACATTTCCAGACTTTCACTGGGACAAAAGTTCAATGTGCAGGTCACAATGTGCTTGACACCTCCTCAGTGCTGGACCTGTGACCCTGCCACCTTAGATACTTGTGCCCAAGCCTTGTGCCCAAGATTCTCTAATGACAACAGAGAATTCTCTCTATCTCAACAGAGAATCCTGAGATTCTCTATTGAGTAATTCCTGAACCATTTTGGCCTGTTTCTGTCTGGTTTCTGCTGACATGAACACACTGTACAGCTGTTTTCACACCAGCCTGCACAGGGTAGTGTGCTTGCCTGGGTAGTATCATTGCAGTCTTGGACCACTCCAAGTTGCAGACACCCCCAGGACCCCAGCCTGGCTGCAGCTCTGGCATTTTTCCCTAGTTGAGGGGGCTGTAGGTGCTGCATTTCCAAACAACTTCTGACGTCAGCACTGACCCACTCAGGAAGAAACTTTACGCTTCTTCTGCTTGGGATTTCTGAAGCTGGGCTTTGGAACTGGCTCTTCAAATGGAGAGATGAAAATCCACCACTTCCCTCCTGTTTGATTAGATCCAATCACTTGTACTAATCTCTGGAGTCCTGGCTATAAACCTCCATTCCCCCTTCACTCCTCCTGGAAACACTGAGAGGGACTCAGTTAGGAGCTGGCTTTATTAGACATTTGCACTTTGGAGAACCATTTAATCCAGAGGCTGCCTGTTACAGCCTGACTCCTTCCTGCCTGTTAATCTGATTATAAAGGTAAGGGCTGAGCAATGCCCTGTGTGCCAGCTGGAAGGTCTGGAGGACACAAGCCTTGTCTGTTCCTTCATGCCCTTCTCTCTTCATGTAAGCCCTTCCTGGATCTCCAGGGATCCTCCCACAGGCAACTCCCATCTCCACACTGATGGCTTCTTGCAATATCAAAGGGATTTATGCTTTTGCACTTGCACAGATTATCTGGAACTCCAGACTCACCTTCCAGGCTGCACATGGTGAGAACATGCTGTGAGCTAGCAGGATGTGCTCCTGCCTCCCTATCCTGAAGGATACAAGCCAAGGACCTAGGTGCTGCCTGCAGGCCATGAACCTCTCATGAGCCAGGCATAGCATCAGGAAAACCTGCTCCCCTGAGCAGGGAGCACGTATAAAAGTGAAATCCTACACTCAGACTGTTTTGTTTGTAACCTGGGGACAGGTCCTTATCAGCAGAGAGGGTCAGCAAGACCCAGAGCACTTGCTTTTCATTATTTATTTTGTCTTTTTAGCTGGTATTTCCTACACTGATATCACTTTGTGACTGACAAAAGCTAAGAGGTTTAGTCTGGACTCTTCCCCCAGTCTTTTGCTTTTATTAGACTAAGTACTGGAGGTGTAATTATGGACAGGAGAAAAATGAGAACAGTGAGAGAGGATTTGGTTATTTTACCTCAATAACAAAAGCACAAATCTTCTCATTCCCATTTATTAAGCAGAGTAGAGGTTGGTTGGTTTTTTTTTCACTCTGGACACTGTCAAGTTGCCATTTGGAAGGGATACAGAGGCAGATGCATCTGAGGTGGGGGAAGCTGTGATAGCCAAGCAGTCCCTGAGCAAAGCCTGTCCTGGGCACATGTCCCCTCCTTCCCTGCTCCTGAATCAGACTTGAGCAGCCATAGCCCTGCTCCCCTTCCTGAACTCTCTTCTCTTGGGGGCTTAAGTGATGAGTAGGGGAAAATCCCCCACTGAAAGATTTGCACTGGAAACCCTTGGCTGAGGAATGACTTTTAAAATAGAAAAGCTTTGCTGGAAAAAGGATGAACCATGTAGCATAATGCTCAACAAATCGCCTGTTTAATGGCCTCTCTTTACAGCAGCTGTGCATTAATAACAAAAGAGGGGTAGCAGAAGCCCTGTGCTTCTTTGTAAGATTAAAATAAATACTGTTTCATACTAATACCAACAACTTCCTGAGGAGGTCAACTAAGAAAAAGGAGCAAGAAGAAGACCATGGCCTGAGAGACTTGGTTTCTTTCCCCTTCATCCACTGCTGCATGAGGGAATATTGCTTCCATCTATGAAGGGATAAGATACCCTGAATCAGCCCTCCCAGCCTGTTGCCCAAAGGGGCTGTGCAGCCTCCATCCTTGAAAGACTTTGGACCCAACTGGATAAAGCCTGAGCAACCTGGTTTGACCTCAGAGCTGTCCTTGCTTGAGCAGGTCGGGCTAGACACCTCCTGATCTCCTTTCCAGCCTGAATTATCGTATGATCCTAGGAACATTTGGCATCTTGTCCACACGGACACAACATTTTGTGCAGCCCAGTGCTCCACCTCTCATTCCTGGCAGTCCTGATAACAGCTCTTCCCCTCCACATCCCTCACTTTGCCAGGCCTGGCACTAAAGCAGCTCTGAGATCCTTCCTCAAATTAGGACTTCAGGCATTGAAAGAAAAAAAAAAAAAAGAAAAGAAAGATTTTACATTTTAAAGCTGTCTGCCACAGATTATTTCTCAGACATAGAGAATGATTTGTTTCTGTTTTCCTGGGCATAGGTTTTCAGCTGAGACAAGATACGTTGCCTTGCTGAGAGCTGAGTCACCGAGTAATCAACAGATTAATGCATTCAGTTTGAAAGCCATCAGCATTAGTTCTCGGCACGCTCACAAGAACTCCATTATGGTATCATCCCAATGTTTGGGATGGAAATGTCTCCAGGATTTAGAGTTCCTGTGGGGAAAAATCCCTCGATGCAAAGAAATCAAAATACCCCTTTGTGATCGGGGGAAATAAGGTACCTCTTCATATAGTAACACCACAGCAAGATTTTGGCATCCCTTCTTGTGAATGCTTTTATTATCAACCCTCAGATAAGGAGTTTGGGGTATGTTGTATATCTGTCATTTGATAGCTTCCTAAAAATAGTCACGACAACTCAGTAGCACATACGATTTTGCCTTTACCAGGCCCTTAAGCTGAAATTATTTTATTTTCAGTGAAACCAAGCAGCTTTACTTTCTCTGAGATGGCATCGTGAAAAGAGCAGTCTGGGGCTCTGAGTGTCTGAGCCAGAAATGCAAAAAGGGCAGGCAGAGGCTGGCAGGGGCACCTGACAGAGGAGCTGCTGTTTAAAAATAGGGAGATGGTTAAAGAAGCAACAGCACAGCGACTGTAAAAGGGCAGGCTGGCCTAGGTGTGTGGCAGGAGAGGGCTGCCAGGCATCACAGAGCTGTTCTGATAAGACACACTGACGCCGCTGTCGGTACCAGCCTCACTGAAGTCATACAGCCCCTTGCTTGCACGTGCAATTTCTCTTTGGGTACACTTGAATGGGGAGGGGTGTGAGCAGAAGCCAGTCAGGGCCCTGCAAAGTCTAGTTAATGCTAAAAGCTTTCCTATGTTATCAGTTTGGTGGAAGGGATATGAACCAGCACACACAGTAGGCAGGGCACAGCTTCTGTCAGTACCTCTAGCCAGGCTGTCCCCAGGTAACAGAATTTGTTTTGTACTGGCCTGGCTAGTGCCTGGGCATGAGAGATTGTGGTGGTTGTGACACAGGGGTCCCCAGCTCCCCAAGTGGCACATCACGTGTGGTTGTGCCCACGCCCCTGTTCGTTGCAAACCACCCAACAGTGATGTAAATCTTTCCCCTCCCTCCTATTCCCTCCATGGTTCAGACTTCTCCTGTTTGTGCTTTGGAGTCTCCATCTCAGCTCTCTCACCCAAGCAGTGGTGACTGTAACTTACCCGCCGCTCCTTATCACCATATTCGATGCCCAAGGTATCCATGGCACGGACAATAGCTGCCAGTGACTGTATAGTGTTGCTGTAGACCACTGGCTTGTACTGCTTCACATCTTCTCCAGAGAAGCCATCCTCATGGATGATCCTAAAGAAAATGCAAAGGACAAAAAACTCTTGAGAATGTCATTTCCATGGGGAGACATTTAAAAGAGAGCTGTGCTCTTTTGAAGAGCACATCTGCTCTCTCCATTCTCTTAGTCAGCGTTTCTTTTGAAACCTTTCTGGTTGTTCTCCAGTGGTGTGTCTGAGCCCAGTGCCTGGAATTAGCATTCCTCTTGCTCTCTCCCAAGGTTTTGTGCAGGATTGGTACACATGGTACCTCCCTCCCAGCTGAACTGCAAACAGCCTGAAGAACCTCATGTTCTCATGCTTACTGGATGTGATGGGGAGGTTTCCAGCTCCTGCATCACCTTTCCTGGGAAGGTTTATGGAAATATGTTCAATACTTACAATGACCATCAGATCAGATCTTAAAACACAAACAAGTGTGAGAAAGCCCTAGATTTTGTCTAGGCCTTTTCACGGTAGCTCCTGGGGTGCCTTACAAAAGGAACCAACTGAAATACCCCTGTACACATGGGACACAGGCACAGAGAGAGGAAGGGACTTACTTGTGTAGCACATAAAGTATTTACCACCCTTCACACATCCTCCCTTCTTCTCTCTCCTTTAAAACCAGTGCTGGGAGTTTCACCACCTCAAGGGATGTTCCATTGTCCCCTCCCAGAGCAAGGTGGGAATGAGCCCCACAGTCCTACCAGCTCCATGTGCTGGATGCTCTGCACGTTCATCTCTACTACAGGAACTGTTTGATGGAGAGAGTTCCTGCAGTCCCTACAGTCAGGTCAGAAGACTGACCCCTGTAATTTCTTCATCTCTCAAGTAACTCAAGGATTAAGCCCGGGCGTTGTCTTGAAAACAGCTCGGATTTGCAGAGCTAATTGTGTTTGACAATCATTCTTCCTGGTGAAGACATAAGTTATGATCCTGTCTCTTTGATATTGGCAGAGAGGATGATCTGCTTAGCTGGAATGAAGTCCTTGCTTGCTCATCCCCAGATCTTACTGGACAACAGAGAATCCTTCAGTAACAGGTCTGGTCACTGATAAAACCTCACATCTTGCCTAGAACAGGATTTCTCTTTCCTTTTTTTATCCTAAATCAGACACACGCAGGCCAAGGTCCCAACAGCGCTGGCATCCCCCCGGGGAGAGGGAGTGCTTGCGGGGATCATAGCGAGCTTGTAACAGATACAGTGCTGGGAGAGCACGGAGAGCAGGGCTCGATGCCAACCCCATGTTATTAACAGATGACTACATGAAGAACAAGGCCGATAGAAACACGCTGACAAAGACACAGACCCACACCCCATGACACGAAGTTCAGGAAAAGGTTCTAACACGAGTGACTGACTTTCTGCTCTCCCCACCATGACCTTTGCTCACTCACCACTGAACACCGAGCTCCTGGGAGATGCTGCTCCAGCACCTGCCAAGTCCAGGAGAAATAATGTGGCTACAAGCAAAGACAGCCCAAGGCGGGCAGTAGTTAACGTCATTGTTGTCCAGGAAATTTTTGAGCTCTTGATCTGAGGATCTGGGCAGAACTCCCAGCTCAGGCGCCCCAGGCCCAGGAAGGGGGAATGGTGCTGGTGTGCTGGAAATGGCACCAGGGACTACTGGTTTGTCTCGCCTAGGCTGAGAAGAGCAAGGAAGAATGGAAACCTTCCTGACTTAGTAAATACAGACTTGCCAATTTGTCAATGTTTTCCTATAGCCAGTTTTGATTTTTATGAAGAGTTTCAGCAATAGTAGACCTTGTACCCTGTAGCTTTTATTTTGTGTGATTACGGTGCCTGTGCCAAGGTTTGGAGCAGCAGCATTTGAGTAATGGGGAAGGAAGGGGACCAGCAGAGCTGTGTGTCGGCGCTGGATCTCATGGATCATTTGCTGTTACTCAGAGAAGTTGCTGAACTCCTGGGAAATGTGTTCTTCGTCAAAAGTTGTAGTCAAACCTGAAGAGTTACAGCTGGCACAAAGCACAAGGATCTACATCAATCCTGTCTGAATCCAAGAGAGACTGTAGAGCAGTGGTTGCTCCCAGCTATGAGCACGAGCACAAGAAGCCTGGCAGAGCACGGGGCCCGTGGGAGGCAGTTAGCAAAAGCATCACCAGAAAGAACAAATTCTGGTTTGTTGGCTCAGGGTTGGATTTTGGAGTAGTGGGGGGACTAAATGTTGGTTCTGGGGCAACTAAGAGGAGGAAATGTAGGATGGAGATAAGAAAGGGGTCAGAAAAGGATGGGTATGAGAGGCACTTTAAGGACTGTAAGAGGATGCAGCTGAAATTTGTTTGGCCCAGGTGTCAACCATGATGGAGACTGGAGTGGTGACCACAACTTGGTCTGGCTTTTTGTCTGCCTTTCACTGACAGTTATCAGCTAGGGACTTTACCTGGCAAAAAGTGGGCTGGAGAGGAAAAGAAGTGAGCTTTGGTTTTCTTTGGAGTTTAAACTGTCCCTGGTCTTGTGACATGAAGTTGGTGCCTAACACTTTCACTTTTAAATACTCCATGTTTCTAAATACTTCAAGACAGGAACCTTCCTATCAAGTATCAGGGCTCCTTGTGCGGGAAGGGCAGAACTGAGCAATGGAGGGTGGCTCTGGGATCCCCCAGTGAACATCCTGCTGCCCAAGCAGCACAATGACATTGGTCAAAGTCCAGCCATAAAGCACTACTTCTAAAGGGCAGAAAAGAATGTGGAGAAAAAAAACCACCCTGATTGTTCTTCTTTGCAGTCTCCCCGGGAAGGCGGCCACCGCAGCTGAAAGCAGCGCTGCAGAGGCCAGCATTGGAGTTCTGCTGTAGGAAGTACCTACGGATTAATCAATCACACACTTAGCACATTACCTAAGATTTGAGTGAGCAAATCCCCGCTGACTAGCACCGTTCCAGAGCCTGCTAGGACACCGTGAACTGGTTTATTGTCCTACATGCTTTGAGCAAAGGCTTCTCCTCGTACTCACCTTGGCAATCTGATGGCTGAGCTCCTGTGGCAGCTTTTCCTGTAGCCCTTTGGAAATGTCCGTGCTGCTGCCCTCCAGCCTGGGATACACCTGCCCCCTTGCCTGCTGCTGTGCTTTACTGCCTAGGAGACACCTCAAGCTCCTACAACCCTCTTGGGTGCTGATGATATGGTACTGGGGGATGGTATGGTATCGGGGGATGGCTGGAGCCAGTGTGTGCCACAAGAAGCAGTGTGGTTTGGATGCTGGAGTGAGCTGGGACCACTTAGTGTGTAGGAATGAAGTGAGCAGCACATCGAGACTGGGAAGTCTTTAGAGGTTCATATGGAGTGGGTGACCCAAAAATTAATGGGAAGAGAGGGTTTCCAGCACTAAAAATGTGACTCCTCTGTTTTCTGAGTGGTTTGTGTTTTTTCCTTGCCCGACATACAAAGGCAACTGCTGCAGGCAGGCTCCTCTGTGCCACACCAGAGCCAGTTCTCTCCAGGGCAAAGGAAGAAAAGGGTTTTAAGAGGATCTCTGGGGGTTGTGGAGGGGGAAGATGATGCTGTAATTTAAAAAAACCCAAGCGGTTCCGAACAATTAAAAAGCTGTTTCATTCACCAAGTGACTAATGAAACACCATGCTCTAAATGGAATGGCAAGAGGCAACTACAGCAACCTGATTGTCTGGTGTATCTATTAATGCTGCAGACCCCATATGTTTGCATGTTACTTTGTCATTCTCATTTCAGAATGGCATTAACAGACAGGTATTTGCTAGGGAAAATGGTTCCACTACAGATCAGATCTTCTGCCATCCCCCAGCAAGTCATTAATCCTGAAGAAGTAAGTGCTCAGTGCCTCAGCGATTTATTGCTTAATTACAAAATAAATGAAATACTTGGAAAGCGGGGTGCACTGGGCGCAGCAGGTCGCTTTGGCTTCCCTTCAACAAAGCACTTACAAGCTTTCAGACACCCAATGAATGTATTAGAAGAGGCAAAGCCAAAGGTAATTTTGCTGTATGTCCCTGTCGACACGCTCTGGTAGGGCTGTGAAGCGGCAGCTTTGACCAAAGCTCACGCCAGCTCCAGCAGGGTGGGGCTGGATCCCAGTCCTGGCTGACCAACAAAGCTGGGTTTACTAACTGTGATGACTCTTCCCTACACCTTCTCCAACTGGGTTTTCCTCCTTCTTGAGGCACAGTGCCCCACACTAGACCCAGTCCTCTTAGGCCAGAAAACTGATGCTCCAATGTGTTGAAGAACCTCTCCCAGCTCCATCTCACTGCCAGGTGTAATTATGTATTTTCATCCATTTTTTCATGGATGAAAATTCTGGGAGGAAGTCAACCCAGCCCCCTGAAGAGTCCTGGCTGACAAGAGTCCTCTGCTCTGGTCACCAGTAGCTGCAGTCTTTGGGAAAGAGTTGTGCTACTCATCTTTGCTTAAGATCTGAAGTAGTTTTATCTAGACTGTTTTTCCAGGTCACTTTATGAAAGCCAAGTGGGACTGTGTCAAACCCTTCCCAAAATCTAGATACAGCACCAACTATTCCTCTCCTACTTCTGCCAAGAAATCAAATGAGATGAGATGAGCATGCCTCATTGTTGTTTAATCCACGCGGGATGTCACTCATCTCCCTTTTTATCTCCTAGGTGCTTGCAAATTGTTTGATTGATAGTTCAATTCTCTTGAAAGCTTCTAGAAGTTGACTGGTCTGTAATTCTTCCTCCTCTTTTCTCCCTCTATATTTAGAGATAGACACCATGTTTACATTTTTTCCCTGTCTTCTGGTACCTCACCTGCCCTCCAAGAGCTCTCAAGGAGAAGTGTTTGTATTTCTGAGATGGCACCAGCAGGGCCTGCAAATTTGTAGTGAGAAGTTCCTTAAACACGGCTGGTCTGAAAACATTTTACCTTATGAACCTTGCCTTTCTTGTGCCAGGTGGTGGGAGATGGCACTGCTCAGCTGCCATGGGCACCCCTTATTCCTTCCACCGCTCTGTATCCTCCATCCCTTGCACAGCTTTGCATGCAGGTTCTCCTTGCCTGACTGACACAGCCCTGCCTCATCTCCTGCCTCACTCCAAAACCTTGAGCTAGTTCCTCTGAAATGTTTCCTGCTAAATTCAGGGAACTTTGTGTGGCTTCAGACTGTCTGCCTCACTGTAAAGACAAAGGCAGAAAATTCCCATTGCCTACCAGGGAAAATAAATCCCATACTGTTTCTGTTTTACCTAAGGTGATTTATTTTCCATCACAAGATGTTTCCAGCTGAACAAAGCTTTCCTGTATCAATGCACATCCCTAAAATTACAGTGATTTGCTTGAATAATGCCAGGCAAGAAATCACCAGGAGATTATTACACTCCAAGCATACTGCAAGCAAATACCTTGCAAAGGAATAGTCTGGTTCCAGTAAGAGCAGATCTCACTCCCCACCTTCATCTGGACAGATTAAGGCACTCCAAGGTCATGGCACAGCTTTGGTACAGGACCCTGTGTCACAGCAATGAGTTTCACCCCCGGGGCTCTGGGATGCTGAGCTGGTTCCAGCTGGTGGTGGCACCCTGCATGGCACCCACTGCTCCAGGCTGGATGGATGTCTGCTCCTCTGCAGAACCTCCTTCCACAGTAGGCAAGTTCAGGTCTCCCCAGTGCTCTGGACAGGGAGCTCCTCAAATCCCCAAGGATGATGTGGGCAGGGAGAACCTCCCAGTGTGGGATGCTACAGGGTGTAATGTGCTATGTGCAGCTGCCAGACATCACCTGGGCCACAGCAAAAGGAATGTGGCATGAAAGGCACAGTTTTGTGCCATTTATACATATGCCTTTAAGTTACAGACTGATCCAAGGTGGATTTTACATGAGGAATTGTGGAACGAATACACAAATCTATTTTTTTGCTCAGTAAACTTTTCTTTCTTCCCCTCTTTTTCTTTCAAAAAGAATCTTTTCTTATTTTATAGCACAATCAAGCAAGTGATTCCTGAGAGTTTGGGCAGAGCTTGAGTCAAAAGGAAAAAAACCCCTAATTTTTAATAAAACCCTGTATGCTTTCTTTGCAAATGGGCAAAAATAATGAAAAAAAAAAATTTACTTTAATTCATAGGGAAAGGAAAGAGTTGATCAAATTTTGATGGAAAATCTTCTGCTGGAGATAATCAGCTACTTTAGAATTTATTTTTATCTTGATATGAGGTTAAAAAGTTTGTTTACAGGGGAGTTATGAAGCTAAATTCCAGTGATTCTCTTCTCATTTAATAGCCTGAAATGTGATTAAAAACTCCTGGATTATGTTAAACTAAATCAACACAGATGCCCATGACCTTGTGTTTCAAAGACTGCAACGGCACGGTTCAGAGCTCCCTGACAGGGGCCAAAGCTCTCAAAACTCTCATTCTTCTTCCCCTCTGGCTGTGCTTGAATGACACGTACATCCCATTCCTACAAGAAACCCTCTGAGATGGAGATGAAAATGACTGTTTGCTCACTGCTTTTGTGCAAAGAAGACCAGCTCCCTTATTCAGGGTCAACGAAAAACCACAAATGGAGCTCATTTTTAAAAGCATCATTTTTTTTCAATGTGGATTTTTAACACCAGTCCAAGAACTACTGACAGAGCCCTGTGATAGATGCCCATCTGGGGGAAAACTCCTGGCTGGAGGAAATACCTTTGGGTCACTCAAACGGAATTCTTACCACCAAAGTATTTCTTGAATGCAAAGACATTGTTCTAACCAACCAGCTGGTTCAAGTTAAAAAATAAGCAAATCCATCAGGCGGTTGAAATGCTGCCAAAATCTACAGCCCTGGAAATGGTTTGAGATTATTCAAACCAGTTGGAAATGTCTCATGGACCTGGGCAGGTAGAATTGTTCTCGCTTTTCCACAGTAGCTTCGTCTGTGGCTGATATCAGTGCCTGTGCCTAACTCTGACGTCTTCATGAGCTCGAGTTAAAGCCAGGCATGAGCTTCTGCACCTTCACTGCTGGTCAAAAAGATAGAAAATGATGGTTTAGAAGAAACTCTCCTGTTTTTATTCAGGGTAGATGTTGCTACCATCTTATTTTTGCCTGTAGATGAGCAGCTTTTGAGCTAACGATGATTAGCTTCTAGGCAAGCAGGGGCCGGATGCTGCATCTTTCCAAAGCCCTTTAATTTCAGATCTACAAAATATATGCAGAATACTCCTAATTTCCAGTTTAATACAGACCAAAAACAGAAACAAGCACACTAAAGAAAATTAATCCCTGCAGTCCCAGGGCATTTTGGAAGCAGCTCTCTGGTTTTGGTTTGTTTGTTTGTGGGGTTTGTTTTTTGTTTTTGTGGGGCTTTTTTTCTTTGTTTGGTTTGGGATTTTTTGTTTTGTTTTGGTTTTTTTTGGTTTTTAAAAATTATTATTTTTTAATTGAGCTCTACAACTGTGCTTAATTTTGGCATTGAGTTGTCTTCAGGGTTGATCCCCAGTTGGGTTGCACACTGTAGTTGAGGGATGATTTCCTGCCCTGAGTGCTCAGTTTTCGGCCATGGGTCCTTCATTCAACTGGGGTGTTGGGTTGGGTTTTGTCCCTTGTGTTTGGGATGCACCCAAAACCCACCCCAGAGCAAACTCTGTGAGGACTGCTCCGCATTTGCATTTTCTGACAGGAAGCTGTGGAGTGAAATACTCTGTTGTTAAGTGTGTGTATAAAACAACTTCAAGAGCATAAACAGCCTACTGCATCCTGAAAGTAATTAATTCCTGTTGATAAATGAAAGACACCAGCACTGACACTTCAAAAGAAGGGGAGGCTGAGCAAAGCAGAGCAAATCCAGCTACTGTCCCAGTACCCCACCCAGACACAATGGGGACGAGTCATCCTTCGAAATCTAACACCACAAAGCCAGGAAAAAAAAAAGCATCCCATGAGAATAGGCATTACCTGCACCAAGCCTAACTGCACAGAGAACCCAAACCAGGGGTGGTTTTACCACTTCAGAGACCACTGGACACTAGTCTCCAGAGGAGTCCTCACTACCCTGTTCCCAAGGCAATGACAATATAAATGAGCTCCTTGTTTACAGGGAGCCACTGGTTCCTGCAAAGGCCAGGCTGTGTGCTGGCCATGGAGATAAGCTCCAAGAAAGGCCACCAGCATCCTGGCTTGTGTCATCACCACTGTAGTCAGCAGGACTAGGGCAGGGATTTTCCCATTGAACTTGGCATTGGGGAGGCTGGCCCTTGAATCCTGGGGTCAGTTTTGGACCACTCATTCCAAGAAGGACATTGAGGAGCTGGAGTGTTTGCAGAGAAGGGCAACAACTCTGGAGAACGGTCTAAAGCACAAGTCTGGTGAGGAGCAGCTGAGGGATCTAGGGTTGTTGAGCCTGGAGAAAAGGAGGCTCAGGAGAGACCTTCTGGCTCTTGACACTCCCTGACAGGAGGTTGGAGCCAGGTGGGGTTGGTCTCGTCTCCCTAGGAACAAGCTACAGGACAAGAGGAAAAAGTCTCAAGTTGCTCCAGGGTAGGTTTAGGTTGGATTATTCAGAAATAAATCTTCCCTGAAAGGGATGTCAAGCCCTGGAACAGACTGCCCAGGGAAGTGGTGGAGTCCCTATCCAGTGCTGAGGACCTGACCTCAAGTACTGGCTCAGTACCAAACCCAAACCTCAGAGCCTTCCCCTACAGAGATAGGAGATGGTGATATAGGGGTGAAGGCAGAATTAGAAAACAATAAATTTTTTCTGATACAGAAGGAAAATACAACAGCTCCTTTTTCTTGCTGCCCCAAATCACCTTCTTATGCTCCCCAAAACCAGATGGGTCCAGATGGGAAGCGAAAGGCGTGAGCAGGGGCACAGACAGAGGAGTCTGCCCCAGAGCCCCACATCCTGCACCGAGCAGGGGCAGCCAGACCTGAGCTCTGCACAGTGCCCCTGGCAGAGTTTGGTTTCACTAAAATTTGCAGTTGTGTAACTTTGATAACGTGCCCTCTCCTGGGGCCTTTAATATTAAGATCAAATATTGAATACCCTACATGCACCTAATTAGCTGTAATATGCATCCTGCTCAGCTCAGTAAGAACAGCAAAGAAACACAGTCAAAAACAATTATATCAGGGCTTTTTTTTTTTTTTTCAATGAGAAAAACGACAGCTGGACTCCACAGATTCCTGCAGCAGCATTTGCATTAGATGAGATTGCATTTTTCTGTGGAAAAAGCCTTGGAGCCAAACAGGGTTTCAAATAGCACCAGCAGAGGCTTACAGCTGCATTCGTCTTTGTGCGTTCCCCAAGAATAACTCTGGGAAGGAAAAAGGGTTCCTGCTTCAAGTCACTTATCTTCTGATCCCATGCAATGTGCTACATAATCAATCGACTTTGTCCACACTCTGCCCAAGACCAATGAGATCCCCTGGGGGAAAAAAAATAAAAATCCACCAGGCTGGTGATGACCCACATGAGAGAATTCTCATTAATTCCTCAGTCATGTTACATAAGGTCATTTTGTTGAATTAAAATTATTGGGATTAATCCTCTTAAATGTTCTCTTAGATGCGAGGGGGATCCAACTGCAGCTGGATCATCCCACAGCTGGTTCTAGAAAGTGAAAACAGTGTTTTAAAGCCCCGTAATGGTTTTGTTAAATTCATCCCCTGAACAAGGACACAAAGCAGCTTTTTATGGCTTTTTTAGATCACTTACAACTTCTGTAAGCTGTCATTAACTATCATCAAAGCCTGAAAAATGAGGTAAATGGGTTCAATGTCAGTTTTACTGCCCAAACCTGAAATATTTTTGGTTCCCCATCTGCCTCATCTGAAGTGTTTTGATAGCTGGAAGGTGACTTTGCCTTTCAAAACCTTTTCAGATGTTGCTCTCCACAAGCAAATATTCAGTGGACAACAGAGGAAGCAAAGGGACGTATGGAACCTCTTCATTGCTCCATGCACTTCAGCCTCAGGACCAAGTGCTTCCACCGAATCCCACTGGAAGAACAGAGCAACCTCCCGCGTGTTATCCAGATATTAAGGGTTGGTGTATCCAAGCCAGGCTTTGGCAGGATGTACCCAGATCCTAACTCGGCTTCCAAAGCTCCCCATTCTGCTGAAATCCTGTGGGATTCAGAGAGACACCCCCTCCCTCCCCCTCCCTTTCCTAGCACCACTCTGCACAGTTGACATCTTTTTTCTGTGTGTCCTGGCTCTGCTCCTGCTCATTAGGGACGTGTGCTGTCATGAAAACACTCAGCTAAAATAAAAAGATGCTTTAAAGCAGCTTTGCCTTTTTTGGGTTATCAAATCTAGCAGCAACTGTCTTTCTGAAGCAATAATTGATGTGTTTGATTAGCTCTGGTAGCAGATGGAGTGGGGTTTTTTCAGTACTTTTGATGTTTTAACATGTTAAGCTGAGAAGGAATCAATTCTGGAAAGAGTGATTATGCTGTTCCTGGTATCCTGTCCATCTCCCCTGGCATGGTTACAGCTCAGGGGCCCCATCTCTGAGCAGTGTGCTTGCCACAAGCCCCTGGGTGTGCTGCCAAGCTGACATTAGCCTCCACTAATCTCAGCTTGGAGATCTTTTGAGTCACGGTGCTCCCAGTTGTGCAGTGGGCTGCCTTTCCCTTATAAGATGTAATCAAGCACTGCACCCCTCAGACCCCAGTCCAAATGAGAGTATTCTGACTGATGGGGAGTAAATAACCACAAACTGCAAGGGATCCTGCAATGATGGCAAATTTTGCTATTAAAATGACGAGGTCTCATGTAGATGTGACAAAAGTCCTCGGCTGGGAACAACAAATTGGCATCTGTTGCTGCTGCTGCTGCAGGCAGCAGGAACCCAAACCTCGCCTGCCTAACCGGGTGATTTCTTGCAGGAGGGCTGCAAAGTTTCTGCTCTCTGTACTTATTGGAGGCTGATGGAAGGCTCTGCAGGGCAGAGAGGAGGTGGTGAGAGCTGTGCTCAGGAGCCCCAGGTGATAGGGCAGCTCTGCTGGCTGTGCTGTGGCTTCCCAAACTGGAGAGCTGGAGCTGACACGCGGCAGATTTACCGGCAGATACGGTATTTCAGGATTCCGCCCACACTGTTAATAAGGTTTCGCAGCAGGAAGGAGGTATGTTGCACTTGTGATTAATTACATGCATTTGGATATATTTAAATCATAACTTCTACACTTGCACTCAGAGAACAGGTTATCTGAAAGGAAGACAAAGGCACAGCTTTTCCCTGCCACCTGCCACAAGAGTTCAGTCAAATAATGTTAACCCTCCAGGGATTCTCAAAAGCATCTGATGGTAAAAAAATACCAGTGGGGGACAAGACCCTGACTGGTCTAACTGGACACATGCATCCAGAGAGAGGTACCTTACCCGGGGCAAAGGAGAAAAGCCCTGCCTCAGTTTCAAGCCTCCCATCTACAACTGCCCTAAGAAGGATGAAAGAACAATTTATGTTCAGCATTTCCCCAAGATTTTGAGCCAAGCAATTCCAATGCAGTATGGTTTGAAAAAGGATTTGAGGACCTCAGGCATCTTCAGAGTCTTGTGGCATTTCCCAGTAGAGACGACACGAAGAGCTTTGCTTTGAAGTCCTGATGTGTGTGTCCCTCTGAGCTGTGACAGACAGCCTTGCAAGGCTGCTGGGGCACTGGGTGGAACTGGGTGGCAGTGTGCTGCCAAATATTCCCATGCCTGTACCAAGTAGTGGAAGAATACAAACATATGCCACAATGAATGCACCCACTGCCAAAAGACCACAAATAATTACTTGTCCTTGTTCTGCAGAGTGAGCTGGGGCTTTGTAACAGATCCAAGAACTGTTCTGTGACCTCTTGGTGGCAGGAGAGGAGAAGGATGTGGGTCTAACTGGGAGAGTTCCTATAAGATCAGCAGACCAAGGACTGGCCACTGGCAGAAAGCAGAGAAGATGCCCTTTGTCCCTGGCTGTCTCAACCAGCCTGTGAGGATGCTGAAGGTGCCCTGGACCCCCAGCACACCAAGGGCTCAGGAAAGCCTCTCCCACGCTCACCGGGTGAGACACAGGGTCTCCGAGCTTTCCTAGAGCTTCCTGTCAGCCTTTGGCAAGGCAGTTCCTGCCAGTGGAGAAGGGAGTGATCAAGAATCAAGTGTCTGGGGTACCCTGGCCAGACGCTCTCTGAAAGCCTGGATTAGAGCCAGGCTGGCACTTAAGTTCTCCTTGCCAGGCCAATATTCTGTTAATGGAGCCCCAGGAGCACTGCACTACCAAGAACCAAGACAGAGACTGCTGGGAAGTGAGCCTCTCGGGACGGCTGTCCGGGAGCGAGCACTCCTGGCACCTCTGCTCCATCCTCTGCACTGCCCAGTGCCCACCAGTGCCTGGCAGAAGCAGCGGGTGCTGCGGCACAAGCAGCTGTTGCTGGGTAAGGACTGGTTCTGGTTCAGCAACCCACTGCCAGCTTTCGAGGGACACAATAACCCAGAGCAGAACTGCCTTTAAATGGATGTGTAAATGTGTTTGCCCATTACAGCGCGAAGCAACTGCTGTGACAAACATCTCAGAAAATGAGTATGTTCCTCCTACTACTTTCATCAGTCTTTGTCATCCTCCACGTCCTCATCTTCAACTGAGAAGTTCCTTATTGATTTAATTTGCAAATGCCTATAAGTCTTTCCCAAGAGCAGCTGAGAAGACGACGTATTGCAGTTCAAAGCTACTGATCCGCACAATAAAGCATCCAGTAAGATTTGGTAAATCTGCCTTGTAATAAATTTACTCCACATCTGGGTATTGGAGTTTAACATTTCTAGTTTTATTTAACTGTCCCTGGTGTAAAACATTCCTGCTTTCTGGAGAGGTATGATTTGATTCGTAGAGGCTGAGGTTTAATCAGCATAGACTACTTGGACTCTCTCTTCCCACCCACAGCTGGCATTTGGATGATGTTCTGCTTTGATGGGATAGGCTTCATTTTTTCCAGAAAGTATCTAGGAAAGTTTGGACATCTCATTTAGTTTCTCAAAGCTTTTGAGTTTCCCAAACAGTGCAGTGTCTCCTTCAAACAGCGATGATTGTAGCTTACTAATATGTATACAACAGTCTGACAAACTCCCGTGGGGATATGGGGCAGTGTGTGACAAACAGCAGCACCTAATCTATAAGCAGAGGCTCTAGTGCCGACTAACCCAAGGCAAACAAGTGGCTCATTAACCAATCAATTGATAAAGTTAAATGGAATAACTCAGGCTAAATGCTGCTCAGCTGCCCTGGCAGGGTGTAGGCAGGACTGGGTGCATGAATCCACAGCAGCCTCTGCTTGGGAACCAGAGCGGAGAGCTGGAAATCACATTTATCCCAACTAGTGCTAAAACAAGAGCCTGAGAAAGGGGCAAGGGAATGGGGAAGATGGGAATGAGACTAATGAACCCAGGAGGCATCTCCTGGGAAAAAAGTCCTGAGAGTGTCTCCAAGAGCTGTGGGGCACAGCTGCCCTCCACCCTCTGGCCTGGCCTCTCAGCGACTTCTCCAAGGTGGCACATGATGAAACTGCTCCATTGTGCCCTCCAGGGTACAAACCATAATGTGAGGGAAGTCTTGAAGGTGCATGTTGTGATGTCCTGAAGGGTCTCCATCCCGCACCCTGAAGTGCCATACCTTTTGGGGGTAGATGGCAGGCATTATCTGCCCAGACACCTCCAGGCTGGCCAGGAGACTCTCTTGTGGGCAGGACGAGCCTGGTTGGTCTCTGCAGCAGCTTGTACGACACCACCACAGTCCAACCAAGCTGCTGGGCTGGGAGCATTGTGGCCATAGCAGCTCCTGCCAGAAATGTGGCAACTGGCAGCACATGCACACCCGAGAGCGGCCAGAATTTGGCCCTCTGAAGGGGAGACCTGGGCCTTGGAGGCCCAGGAATGAGACTTGGTCTTGGGGCTGCTTCATCCAGCTAATGGAAGTGAGATTTCTATGGCCGTTCTTCCCTGATACCTCTCAAGGACCCCCAAACACTTCAGAATATCAGGGCACAATGCAAGATTGTCCTCTTCGTTCCTAAATCCTCCTTTTAAAAGCTCCCAGGCAATGAGGCTTTTACCTCTTCTCTTGGAAAAATAAACCACAGGAATAACAATTTAAACGTTAGAAATATTTCCTGTTGTCCGGTCAAAATTTATCTACTGATGACCTCAAATACAGCTTCCATGTTGTCATTCACCTGGTTATTTTTAGTACCAGCATCGTCAGCAGAAATAACAAGCCTGATGTATCCCACACACACACCTCAAAATGAGGCTTCTGAAATTATAGACGAGAGCATTAATTGAGTGCCAAGAACACTCCAAACGACTTGCTCTGCTGTGGAAGCTGGTAGCAAACCAAGGTGCTTCCACAAGCAGTTTTGCTGCTGTCCCCTCCATGCAGGAGCACATCCGCTGGCAGGACTCTTTGTGACCACAGTTGATGTTTGTTGCTAGAAACTATCCCTGGCAAGGAAGCATTTCACATTTTTTTTTACCCAAAAAGAACATTAATCTTAAAGAACTTCCCCTCCCCTTGGTTTTTATTTGTGGTTCTTCAGGCATAATAAGGAGTCCTTCGATTCTTTTGGTTTCTGTGGTGGGGTGATGGACTCATGCCCATGGTTCCTGGACTTTCCAGTCCACCTCCCGGCCCACACTAAGCCAGTCCAGGATGGTTTCCTTGACAAAGTCTTGCAAGCAACTGTGCACAGCTATGGCTAAACTGTAACACAGCTACAGAGCAACAAAAGGGAAGAAAAGGGTTCTGTTCTGCAGCCATTTAAACAAATAAGATAAACAGCATTTGCCAGGCAGGAAGATTATGTGTGGCTTTTGTCTGCCCCGGGTTGGTTTCCTGTGCTAAGCACTCACTCCCCCATTCAGAGCCACTAATGCCCAGGGCTCAGAGTTGCACTCCCTTGTGTTGATTTCCATGTGTACTTTGGGGTTTCTTTACATACCCAAATCCTCATTATCACTCTAAACCATGGTAAATTACAGAACAGTGGGCTGATAAAAGTCCTCCTCATTCAAAGCCATAGTGAGCCTATTACCACCGAAAGCACTGGGCCCCAGCTGTAGAAGCAGCAAGGATGGAGCAGGAGAAATCACGAGAAACCAGCTGGTTAAACAGCCATGGAAAGATATCCAGAGGCAGCAGAAGTGACCAGATCAAGGGGGGTGTGAGCAGGGGGAAGGCAGACCCTCCTACCAGGGGCAACAGTCTCATCTCAGAGGATTATTTCCACTTCAAGACCAACAAGATTTCCTGATTATTCAATTCAGGTCTCTCTTATCCTTTCCCCAGTACCTCCTATCTCAACATACATATTTCTGCCTTATTTTTCCTTTAGTTGCCCCTCATTTTATTATTTTACCCACTCCCCTTGTCTTGGAGCATGAATATTAACGTCAGTCTTGGCTCACTCAGTGTTGTCCTTCACCACCCCACTCCCTTTGGCAGTTGGGATCCTTCCTGCCATCAATTTGTCCAGCCGGGAGCTCACAGTTTGATAAACCCTCGTGAACCTGCAGCAGCAGAAGGAATCACATCACATGGAAAGCAAACGTGTCCGAGTTCAAACGAAGTCAGTTGGTAGCACAGCTGTAGGGGGGAGCCGTGGGCTTGAGCCCCCTGAGCTACCTGCTGATGGAAACACAATGTACTCGACATCGAGTCCTTAGCACCCAGATTTCTTGGGCCCCATGCAATTAGCCAACATCAACGGGGCTGTTAAGGGCTGAAGAGAAACTCTTCTGAAATCCCTGAGGGTTTCTATTTTCTTCCTTAAGAGCTGGATCGGGCCCTGGGAATGCATTTGTTTGTTTTTCCCTTGTCATCAGCCTGCCTTTGGCTGAGAGCTGTAATCCATTCAGGGAGGACCTGTTTATCTGTGCGAATGGCAGCACGGCTGTGAAGAGGTAAGAGTGGGAGGGTGCTTCAGGCAAAAAAATGCAGATTATAGCCCTGCTAGTAATGAATCCAGCACAGAAAGAAAGAAATGCAGATCGTTCTAATTTTCTGAATAGATTTAATTCCATTTTGTTCCCTGTGAGTCCCTTCTCTGACAATTGTCTGAGTGGAGGGAGAAAAAAAGGGTTCCAAGCAAAACACTTGTCCATGAAGGATGTTATTAAAATGTCCTACTTGAACACTGGTGCTCTGCAGACCAGAGCTGCACAGCATAAGCATTCTCTCTCCCTTAGACAAGCTTTGTCTAAATGCAGAATGTTTGTCAATTATTTTCTAAAAGTGCAATTGCTATCATCAGGATTAGAGCTGGCTTGACTTGCCCTGCCTGATTTAGCACCCACTTGAGCAGGGTGGGTTCAGAAGTTCAGCAAGAACTTGAGGGCCACTGGACTTGCAGCAGGCTTAGAAAACACTTGGGAAAACAACACGGGGAGGGGCAGATGGAGAGTATCTATAAATCAGGGGTGAAAACCAGAGAGTGGTGAGAGAAATGAAAAAAAAAACAACCCCACCATCTGTGTTGGGTAGAAAACCACTGAAGAAACATGGTGGCAAAAGTCTCTGGGTGAACTTCCATCATTTGGTTTCTGAAGGTCTCGTGCTCACACCAGCACACAGTCCTGGCTCCATGGATTTGCTGAACCAGGAGCTCTGCAGCAGGGCTCTTGATCAGGTTTTACCAGAGAAACTGGCCCTACCATCCTCCTGCATAAATTCCTTTATGGTCTGGGCAATGTGTCCTGTCCTCACACATGTGCTACAAAGGGGACAGGTGTCCTGTGAGAGAGGAAAATGTGGATTTTTGTGGCCAGCTGTGGGTCTGGGGGGTTGTTCACAGCAAGACTGAAGAACGATGGGGTTTCCCAAGGTGCTCTTTGCAATGCAATCAATCACACCATGAACTGATCTGACCTGTGAGGTCTGAATGCATCTCAGCCTGTCCTCCACAAGGTTTTCTTCAAGCTCTCCTTGATTTTTTTTGGGGGGGGGGGGGGGGAGATGTCATCATTCTTCAGAGCTGACTTCCATCTAGACCCACCTGCCTCTTACCATGGGGTAGAGCTGATGATCTTTCCAAACTTAGCTACAGCCTGACTGTCCCTCAACCCAATACTCTCTTGAACGTTGAAGAAACTTGGTTCTGACCTTTCCTCTTAAACTAAAGGAAGCTTCTGCATATGAATTCTGACCTGCCTTTCATATTTACATGCCCATACCACAGGCACCAAGGGTAAAAAAGCTTTATGCCAAGAGCAAAAGAAACTGGAGAAACTTGCTGAGGACTGGCAAGTTTTGTTTGTTATGTGAGGTGCAGTATTGTCTCCAGAATGCCAGGGCCCTGTCCCTTGAAGAAGACAGTCCCTTCCCCTAAACTCAGCCCATGTGACTGTGCTATTATTGGTACACTCGGTGCTTAATGGCCAAATGAAAACATTGCACTGGCTCTTGCTTTTTCCAGCTACAGAAAGGACAGCAGGCACAAAGGCAAACATAGCCTCTCCTGCACACGTGACAGTCACAGTGTAAGCCACTCGCCACCAAAATGCCTCATTCCTCCTGACAGGTCTTGTCCTAAAACAATATCTTAAAGTCTGCAGCTGGACTGTATTCTACATATCCTGATGGAACTGTCAAAGGAACAGAAAAAACCCTGCCAGCAGAAAACATGCCTCTGAGTTTGGGGAGAAAAGCCTGTCCCAGTAGATACAGTTGGTCACTCTCCTCTCAAGCAGCTGTGCAGCTATGGCACCCTGAGACAGTGTGTGCTTGGGGAAGGATGTGTGTTCTGCTCCATGCCTGTGAGGCGCTCGAGCCACAATTGAGGGGCATTTCATTCCCCTAATGCCACATCTCCTGTGGCCAGCAGAGATGGGTTCCTTTGCTCTGTTCACTGAGATCCTGGCTCTCAGCTCTAAAGCAGAGTCTCTTTCCAACAGAGCAACTGCTTGGTGCTGTGTCTACCAACTTAAGAACCTGAATTAACTCGATTGAAGCACATACAGGACAGTTGCAGCTCTGTGACAGTCTAGTTCCTCCCTCTGAAATGGAGCACCTTTATATTTGTCACTGAGTTTTGCCTCATCATTCTTCCTGACCCGTTTCAGTACTGACTTTCTCAGCCCTTGTACCTCCTCCCCAGTAGTTTTGAGCTGTGCCTTTTTCTGAGCTGTACTCTCCTTACATCGTTAACCCAAACATGAATGAGAACATTGAACAGCACTGGGAGCAGGACCAGATCATGTCAGGAAAAACATCCCCTTAGTCTGAAAGCCAATAAAAACAACGTGGGCACTTAGCAGCCCACTGTACACTCACTCTGTGCTTAACACCATGTCATACACGGTGTTGTTTATACATCTGCTTGTTAATTTTTTATGGCATCCCTCATTATTAAGTTCAGGTACAGCAACATTCACTACAGCCTGTAGTCCCTCTTTCTAAAAGTCTTTTCTGTTTCTCTCCCTAGTGAGGGAAAAGGGATAAAAAATCACCAACAGAGCAGCGACCGACCAGCCCCTCCCCAGGCTGCGATGATCCCTGGCTTCCTTCCAGCCGGAGAGAGCAGGAGCACAAAGCCCTTCGCTGCGCACACTGCCTCTGGCCCCGCACTACTCAGGAGGGGTGTGTTGGCACCGAGTGCCATGAGGAAGCCGAGAGCAGCAAAGGGGCACTCCTGCTTTGGATGGATGTCAGCGTGCTGCCCAGAGCTCGGCTGTCACCGGGCAGGTAGTGAAGGGAGCAGAGGCTGAGCCCCTGAGCCTCTTCCCAGGGGAAGGTTCCCCTTCTTGTCCCCGCTAACCACACATTTTTAAAGGCTTGTGGTGGCTTTGGGGAGCAACAAGGGTCCTGGGTGACCATATGGGAAGAGGAATCGCGGGAAGAGGAACCGCAGGGAGAACCGGGTGATGAGCACCACAGCAGGAATTAGCCCTATTAGCTTCCACACATCCCTGACAGGCACGTCACAGGGAAATCCCAGCCGGCAGTTTTAAGCTTTATCCATCTTGCAATGGTTTCTACCCTTGCTCTTGTTTACAAGCTTAACAAACTGAAGACTGTTTGGGAGAGATCACTCCTTAATCTGGCTTGTCTTAAGACCAATAGGAGAGGAGGGAGGCAAGGTCATGCACATCTGAGGCCAGCACAGAAACATCTTTATTTATCTGCCCTAAGCTGGTCTAAATCTTAACTCCTTCAAGATACATTGAAATAATCAAGATCAGAAGTTGGTGGTGACTTTGACTGGTGGGGAAACCCTGGCACTCTGCTATCAATTAATTTGTTTTAGCAGCATTCAAATTTCACCCCTTTCAGTTCCTTTGTGCTGCTCCAAGTCATGGGACCCAGTGTGCAGCAAAGCCCCAGATGAGCATCTCCTGCCTCCTACTTCCTACTCAGCTCCAAGCTGTGGGTCAGTCAGCTTTAGAGTCCCACCTATGCACCATGGCAAGGGCTCTGAAGAAAACACACTTCCAAGAGTCTAATTACACATCCCTACCAGGTCAAAGTGAATAGCATGCCCCTAAATATCTGCTGAGGAACGTGAACCCAGGGAGTGAGACAGAGCTGACCATAAAGCTATTTTTTTAGAAGCTGAGTTTAAGGTTGGCTAAAAATAAGGCCTATCCCTTTCAAGGGTTATTTTGCTTACTGTGTTGACAAGAACAAAGCTATTAGTAACTGAGCATTCCAAGTATTCGACGCTGGTGTTCGTCTGTCAGTCACTCATCCTCTAAAACAGTCTTGTCAACATTTGGAAGGCAAATGGGATATATGCTCCAGCCCCCTCCTGGGAAGGCTGGGAGAGGATAATGGAGCTGGAAGGGCTGTGAAAACCTGTGGAAAAAAAAAAAAAAAGTAGGAAGAAAGAAAGGGGAAAAAAATCTGATGAGGAGGAAAGTATTAGAAACACCAAAATGTCTAGAAAAATAAAAGGAAGAAAATAACCAAGTACAGGGAAAAAGAACCCAAAAAA
>VYZU01030962.1:0-11095 GCA_013401355.1 Ceyx cyanopectus
CAGCAGAGCCCAGCCACCAGCACAGCCAGCTGCAACCAGGCTGCTTTTTGCTCCACCAACAACCATCAGGCCACTTTCTGAAGCATCCATTTAACAGAAGATGCAGAAGGGCCCAGCTGAACACCTGCAGCAGCCACATTTTGACAAGCACTCCATGAATTTGCACGTGAAGCCACTGCAGAGGGAGCCAGGCAATCACTGCACAGCAACTCACCAGGCTGAGAGGAAGAAGAGCTGCCACAGGGGAAACAGGCAGCCTGAGCAGGGAGGTGATTGAAGGTGCCAGCAGGGCAGGCCTGGCAATCCTCTATGTGCTTTGCAAAGCTGCTGCTCCCATAGGTCCCCGGGGGACAGGGCAGAGGGGCAGATGCCAGGGGAGGGCAGTAATGGCCACTGGGGCAGGGCTTCTCATGGTAGCTGCCTAGGAAAAGTGGTGGAGTCTCTCAGACACAGGCACTGCTCAAGCAGAGTGTCCCCAAGAGACATGCAGAGACCACTTATTTAATCCATTTATACACATACACACCTCTAAATCTCCATACATACAAACAGATCTCTATAAATACACAGCTATGTAAATATAAAGTTAATTAACAACCAGCTTTTTTCAGTGTCACTTCTATATTTAAATATAAATGCTGAATTCTTTGTCCCAGCTATTTCACTAGACAAGTCCAGTGGCAAGAGTGGGATAAGCATGATCTCCTCAGTGCTATGCAGCAGAGTTAATGTGTCAGTGAACTGACAGGATCCCAAACAGATGAGTTTTCAAATGCCCATCAAGATATTCCTTCTGCATCCTAACACAGCAGGTTGCAAGCAGCAGTGGCTGGCACATAGCAAACTTTGAACCTCTACATTCATTCTTCTACTTGTAGTAACTCTGGGGAGTTGAAAAGTAAGAACTGCAAGTACTTTATCTCATCTGAAGAGAACTAGAGCACTGAATGAAGGAAACTAAAAAAGGAAAGTAAGCCACTTGGAACCTGACTGAATCCTTTAGGTGACTCTAACACCACCTCCTCAATAATGAGCAGATCATCACCACATTTTACTGTTCCCCCTCTTACCAGAGTCATTTCCAGGGACCATTGGTTTGCTGGCTGTGGATCCAGGAGGACAAAACCATCCAGGCAAGCACGATCCATCTGGTCTTGTTAGGCCTGGCTTGGAACAGACCCTTCCAGAAGGACACAGCTGGCACTTGGAAGCATCCCAGATATTTAAAGCTTCACTGTAAGTTCCAGGAGGACAAGGATACTGTGTGGCAAATTCTGTATTCCTGGGGCAATAGTGACCTGGGAAAGAAGAGATTTCATAAAGGTCAGTGAGAAACCCCAGCTGCACACACAGCATCCTCTTCATCTCTGAGCACTGAACCCAAGCCATGATGCTGAGCCCACCTTGCCATTCACCACTGCAATCTCAAAGCATGGGATGACAGTCTGCTGTTAAAACTGTCTGCTCCACATTCAGGCAGCAACTGAATCCCAAAGAGCTCAAGTATTTTGACCAAGATCACTGATCTGTCCAGTGGAAGAGATTTGTGCCTCATGCAACCCAGCCCAGTGACAAATCTACTCCAAACAGCCATTCCCTGAAACAAAATCTTCCAGAATGAGTGGGAAGGTGAAGCAAGACCCACCTGCAGGGCAGTCCATGTAGTCTGTGGAACCAGTTGTGCAGTAGAAGCCTTCAGGGCACTCCAAGCACTGTGCCATGCTCCAGGATGGGCTGTAACTCCCTGCAGGGCATGGCTGGGCTCTGCTGCTCCCCACCACACAGTAATGTCCAGGGGGACATGGTCCTCCACTGACTGTTGTCTTTGAAGACAAACACCAGAGTTACAGTCCTCAAATTCAAGAGGGTGGCTTTGCAAAACATTCTGCATCAGATGGTGGAGAGGCTTAGACATGTAGGAACTGCTGCCCTTGTCCCTTGTCTTTAAGGCTGCACACCTATCCTTTTCCCAAAGGAGGAATCAGGATTTTGCCCACAACAGATCTTGCTGAGCTCACCACCTCTTCCTCATTCATTTGTACTTTGCAGAAATCTGTGGCATTAAATCAGTGTCTTGTTATCATCTCAAAATTCTGATTGTATTTTGCCTAGGAGGAGGAGGAGGGCTGACACATGAACCATTCTAATCCAACTCATGTACTCCTAACATCTGTAATTTTAGTGCTCTGGCATTCCACTCTGCTTTGCAGCATCAATATGCAAAGACAGAACTATTTCTGATCAGCTTTTAGATGTACAAGCTGAAAGCAAGCCAGATGTTTTTTGCTATCTCTAGCCCCCTTCACTATAAATAAACCAAATGCACCTGATAGATAAAGTCCTAACAGGGAGTGCAATCCAGTGCAAGAGAACTAAGGTGACCTTAAGGTCTTCAGTTCTACACACAGAACATTTCAGACTATTTCCAGAGCCCAGCTTACCCTGGGAGGTTTAGGAGAAATGCTTCCTCCACTACAGTAGAATCCAGCCTCACATAATCCAGTTGGAGACACAAGTCCACTAGCATTACAGAAATACCCTGAAATGAAGAGGGACCATCAAACAACTGTGCTGATAATTATCACACCAGACAGAGCACAGCAAATATGAGGAAATCATCACTCATGTGTCATGTTTGATGTCACCCACATCTGTTCTCCCGAGAGCAGCTGCAAGGACAGAGCTCACATGCCTGAAATGTCTAAGTGGGAAAGCACCTAGAGAAAGGGTGGCAAGGGCTGCTGACAGCACAGAAGCTTGTAGCTCATGGTGAGCATCCTTTTACATGGAATAGCATCAGCTTTAGTCTATGCTCTGTCACATCTCTCTTCAGGACAGCACTTGCTCATGGTTGCCTGCCCCTGAACTAGAAAAATTCCACAGAAGCCTTATAAATTGGGGTGTGTGGCTAGAATTCCATTCACCTTTCCTTCCAGCATTGTACCTGCATCACACAGCAGACAGTCCTCGAGGCCAGTGTTGCCAGTGGAGTTGCTGTAATAGCCAGGAGGGCAGGGCTGTGGAGAGGCAGAGCCCCCAGGGCAGTAAGCTCCCCTGGGGCAGCTGCTGCCCAGGAGCCCATCGGTGGGTGCTGGGGTAGAAACCCCCCTGCTGCAGTAGAACCCAGCCCAGCAGGGGCCTGTAACCTCTGACTGCCCCACACGTGCACAGTAGTGCCCTGGGAAAGAACACAGAGAAAAGAAAAAGGCACTTCAGAGGGCAAGCCACCTGCTTGGGCAATCCATCTGCTGAGTCACTGAAGCTCAGGAACATTCTACACCCCTTTTCACACGTTCTCCTGTCACCCTCCTGAGCTTTGCTGCTTACCTGGGTCACAGGGGGTGCAGTGAGACATGAGGCTGCTCCCAGTCTGTGGGTTGTAAGTCCCCTTAGGACATGGGAACTGAGTGGCAGAAGCAGTGCCAGGAGGGCAGTAGTGGCCAGCTGGACATTCATTCTCCAAAAAGGAAGAGGAATTTTTAGGGCAAAAGAACCTGGAGCAAAAAAGAGATTAAAAATAAGAAGGAAGAAAAGAAAAAAAGA
Source organism: Ceyx cyanopectus (assembly GCA_013401355.1). Lineage (NCBI taxonomy): Eukaryota > Metazoa > Chordata > Aves > Coraciiformes > Alcedinidae > Ceyx > Ceyx cyanopectus. Next base: position 3,544 of record VYZU01030962.1, read on the forward strand.
TGTTTTCTAGCAATATTCTGTCCACAAGTACCTGAATAATAATGGTGGCATTAGCTAATCTAATGTAGCTGCTGCCCTGGGCTGTATTGACCACAAAAGAGACTGACTTCTGCATATTGCTGCATTCTTGGTTGTTTCCTTGTGTGCCAAATTGATGGCATAATTGCAAAAGCCACAGAGACATAATTTTCTTAACTTGAGTCATAACATCTCCAGGCTGTGATTCATCAACTTGTAAAAGTTAATCAAGGTCAAATCCAGTCAGTAATTGGAGATGAATCCCCAAAGGAAAAGCCAGACTCAGCATCAGGTGATACACAAGATCCTTCTTCCCCTTCAACAGGCCCCTGCCAGCCTGTTGCCAAGGGAACCAGCTATTCAGACACAAAAAAAGGTGATGGTGCTGATGGCTTCCTGATCTGAATTCCCTTCCAGTGCAGTTGTACCTGGGTTTAGGACTTTGTCTGCTTCCAGAATCAACCATTCTGCATTGCAAGAGTTACTGTGTCCTTTCAGAAACAAATGGTTTACAGTAGTAAAAAAAAAAAGTCATTTTCCCACTGCATGCTGCTCCATGATAAACTGGATTAAAAATTGTTTCCCACAGTTCCTTGCTCATACATAGAATGCCAGGCTCACCATCTCTCTCTTACCCTGGAGGGCAGGGGAGGCAGCTGGCCTGTCTTTCTGAAGGGTTATAGGACCCTGCTGGACAAGCAATGGGAAGGGCTGTGCCCTTGGGACAGAAACACCCTGGGAAAGAGAGAACAGATCAGAATCAGACTCTGGAAACCCAGAGACTAACCAGACTCTTCAGGGGATCTTCACTCACCCTGGGGACACGGCTGTGGCTTCTCCCCAGAGGCACAGTATTCACCCTCTGGGCAGGCATGGCACTTCTCTCCACGGGTGTGGGGCATGTAGGAGCCAGGAGGGCAAGGAGCTGGGCTCCCAGACCCGAGGGGGCAGAAGTGACTGAGTGGACAGGGAGCTCCTGAGAGGCCATCCGTGGGAGTTGGGCTCTGGGCCCTAGTGATGCAGTAGTACCTGCAGCCAGCAAGACAGGAACATTCAGAAGGCTTGGGAAGACTCCTTGGAGAACCCCTCTCCTTCCAGCAGAGTACACCCCAGTGCTGCTATTGCACTGACCCTGGGCTGCAGTGTCCAGAGGGGGCTCTCTGCCCAGAGCTGTTGCAGTAATATCCCCCAGGGCAAGGCTGGCATTCCTGCAGACTCCCACTGCCTTCACTGCCAGCCCACGTGCCAGGAGGGCACTGCAGTGGAAGTGGGGCACCTGGCAAAGTGAATTGCACCCAGTGAGGCAATGCTGTCTCATGATTTCTGTGAGGAAAACTCATGTTTTACTGCAGCACTTTACCTTCAGGACAGTAGTGGCCAGGAGGACAAGGAATTCCTGACTCTCCATCTTGGGGATTTCTTACTCGGGCACCACTTTTGCACCAAAATCCCTCAGCACAGTCCCCTAGAAAACAGAGGAACATACAAAACACATGAACAGGTTAAAAGAACAGGCACATACATGCAAAGAGGGCATAGGTGGCACTGTGCAGAGCCACTGCCAGTCTCTCCATGGTGATGCCATCACCATCAGAGGAGCTGCTTGTAACTGCAGGAGTGTAGAAGTGGCAGCAGATGCCAGACTGACAGTTCCTGGACAGGGAAGGTCTTTACTTAGTTTTGACTGAGCAATTCCTCCATGTTTGGGCTTCACTCAAGCACACATTTCTCTTTAGACACATATTCAACATGCCTTTAAGTGAAGCCAGAAACATTAAGAATTGTATTGGTGCTTTGCTGAATTAAGGTTTGTCTTTATACAGCACAAGCAGCAGTGAAAAGTCATCAGCACTGATGTGAAAAAAATAAACTTGGAAAAAAAACCCCAACAGAGACATGTTATTGCTGCATATTTCACCCTCTTTCTCTGCTAAGCTTCATCACATGCACATCAATTAAGTGAAGAGATTAGTTCTTGGGGAACTAGGGTGAAAAACCCAATTCTAAAAAGAACACTAGACAGGTTTGACAGCTGCAAACTCCCCACTGGATTTTCTCAGCTCTAATTTCTGCAGTCTCTCACTTGTTGCTTAAAAAATAATTTTCTTTCTCACTAAGTTCTTGACAAGTAAAATGGGATGGGTCACCTGAGCTGAGATCAGAAGCACCAGGTATTGATGAGCCATCAGATATTGACAGGACTCTCTGGCAGGAGCAAATGTGCTCAGAACAGCAATGTACCTGTTGGGGCAGCAAGTCCAGAGAATTCACAGTATTTTCCTGGTGGGCATCTCTGACATTCCTTGGCTGTTTTCAGCTTTGGCCTGGCTCCAAAGGTCCCTGCAGGGCAGCTGTACTGAGTGCTCCTGTTGGTTCCTGGTGGGCAGTAAAAGCCTTGTGGGCATGGGTAAAGGGTAAAATCAATAAGTGGCCCTTGCTGGTTGTCACAGTAATAACCTGCAGGGAAGACAGAGGAAAGAGAGATGAATTAGGCACTGGGAGATACCAACTAGTGAGGTCCTGCTCATTAGAAGACTCCTAACAGGTTCTCCCAGGCATACAAAGCACATCACTGACCACTGAGAAAACAAATCTGTTGTTGACCTTGAATTACTGTTGATGTGAATCACACCCCTGCTGGGACAAATACAGATCAAAGCTTGGCACTTGCTGCAACTCTTTAGAAGGAAATTCACCACCCAGGGGTTCCCAGAACACAGGACAAATCTTACAGGTGGCAGAGGACAGCACTCAGGGACACAGCATCCATCTCTCTGTAGATAAGCAACTATCTCTTGTATGAGGGATGCACTGAGATGTTGTGAAGAATTTAACTCCTATTTTCTGGATGTCTGTACAGTCTACAGCACCTTCCTGACTCTTCATCAGATGGCCCAGCAGGGGAATGGTTTTTCCCTCTCAAACAGTGACTCTCAGAGATCTGTTTCAGAGATCTCATGACCCTCTGACTGTGCCAGCCTGCAGCACAGTGCAGTGTGCTCCTGACTCACCTTCCCAGCACTCTCCAGTTGGGGCACTGAGGCCAGGTACCTCACAGTAGAAGCCAGAGGGGCAAGGCTGGCACTCAGAAAGGCTTCTCCTCCCTAGGAGGCTGGAAAAGGTGCCAGCTGGGCAGAGTTTGGGTACTGCTGATGCTGCAGCTGCAAGAAAGCAAGACAAAGAGACATGAACAATGCAAGAATGCATGAGATCACATCCAGGGGTTGGATGAACACAGAGCAGCATGGAAAGAGCAGCAGTGAAGTCAGTCAAAGATCACACAGGGCTGCATGAAGAGGACAGATGTTAGGAGCTTCATTTTTCCAAGGGAAACAGGGATGAAGCTGAGTACATTCTGAAGACAGACAAATATGTCACCACTTTCAAGGAACAGGCCAGGAGAACTAGGGGAGGAACCTGTGACTCCAGGAACTCCAAGTTGTCCACCATGCTCTCAAAATCACCCAGCAGTTTCAGGTCAGATGCAACATGAAATTTTCAGTGTTTCAGACACTTTGTGACATGGGCTCTTTAGTCCTGACTGATGCTGGATACTTACTGCAGTAAGCCCCCACGGGGCAGATATTCCCAGTCACACCATCTGTTGGTTTAGGGAGAGCTGCTCCACCTTTACAGTAAAATCCAGCAGTGCACTCCCCACTGGGGACAGCCAGACCTGCAAGACAGAGAGGCTGCTGGTGCTCAAAGTATTAAGACAAAGGGAGAGAAGCAGAAAAGCCAACCACTCTCAGCCTCCCTGTGGGCAAACACTGCACTGGAACACCTGAGCCCTGTGCCAGGGAGGTGCCACAGGCATCTTGCAAGCACCACTACAGCTCTGCAGAAGTGTCAGGATATAAACAGCTCCAAGTTAACACACTGAAAGGACAGAAAAGGAGGAGGAAATGAAGCAGCAGCCACTGTCCCAGCATATGCAGAGAATACAGGGGTGTCTGACAGGAGACCCTGATCCTCCAAGTCTGTGAACCTGTTGTGTTCATGTTGGTCCTACAAAGAGGGGAAGATGGCCACAGAAGCAAAGAGATTGACTGAAGGTCACACAGCAGAGTCTGGCAAAGTCAGGTTTATCACTCAGAAGCATAACTTAGCTTTAGGGTCCTCTAACAGTCTCAGACAGCAAACATCTCCCTGTCACAAAACACACTTATTTAAACCCCCTCAAACCAGACCATTGCTGTTCCTCACAGCCACTAACCCGAGGCATTGCAGTAAAGCCCTGGAGGGCAAGACAGAGGCTCTGGGCTTCCTCTGGGGCAGTAGAAACCAGGGATGCACTTCCCTCCAGTGGCAGTGGCTGGACAGAGGCAGTTGGCATTGGTGTAGTTATCCAGATCAAAAGGCCGTGAGGTCCAAGCAGCTGAGATGCAAAACCATCCTGAGAGCAGCAAACACAACTGAGAAGCTCTGGCAAGGACAGTGCCCCAAAAATGAGCAAGAAGCAGCCAGCTGGGATGTGCAACAACTGCACAACCCAGCCACAGGTACATGGAGCACAGCACAGGGGAATGCCACCAAAGCTTAACTCCACCAGGGCTGAATCACTTCCCAAGCAGCAGCTCCTGCAATGATGCTTCCAGACACCACCACACCAGCAAGGATGATCCAGACCCACCTGCATCACACTGCCCTGAGGGAGCTGTCAAGTTCTCCTTGCCACAGTAGTGCCCAGGTGGGCAGGGCAAGCAGCTATCCAGGCTCTGGGTCATGGCATCAGGGTTGTAGTAGCCTCGGGGACAGGGAAACTCAGTAGCAAACCTGGTTCCTGGGGAATAAAGAGAGGGAGAACTTTTCATGGACTGTAAATATCATCTTGGCTATTAATCCTGCTCTATCTCTGCGTGTCATCTTTGCAGTTGATCTCCACACTTAAATGTTTTGTTCACAGAGATCTTTTAAGAAGAAGGATGTTTCAGTCTGCCCAAACTCCTCTCACCTTTGGGGCAGTAGAAGCCAGCTGGGCAGGGATTCTGGTGGTAGCTGGTGGTATTTTCTGGGCAGTAGTAGCCTGCAGCACAAGGGAAGCACCCAGCTTGTCTGGTGAGGTTGTTGTAAGTCCCTGCAAGGCAGGGTAGAGGAAAGCTGCTTCCTTCTGGGCAGAAGTGGCTCACAGGACAAGGGCCTCCTCTCTCCCACATACCTGGGACACAGAAAGAGGCAGATTCATGGCCAATAAAGAAGCTGCTAAGAGAAAAAGAATGCCAACAAGTTGAGCTAACACCCACAAACTTGATTTAACAGATTAGCTTTCCAAATGCTCAGCTTCACCTAGACCAGGAACTCTGGGGAATAGGGAATTGTCCACTGTGGACTTGGAACTCTTCCCTGGAAATTTCTGAGACACAATAAAGTGCCAAGGGGGATTCAGGCTGTGTCCACTGCAGGCTGGCACCTGTCACTTCCCAGTGTATCCTTCAAAAACACAGACTGGGTGGACCAGTCCCTCTCCATCCTTGGCATGTATGTGTCATTACAGACATCTCAAGCAAAATGAATATGGTGTTGTGGATGACTGAGAGAAAGCAGGGTCAGGAATACTGAGGAAAAAGGAGGCATTTTTTAATGCTACCTGTTGCCAAATGCCCTAAGCAACTGCACACAGACTCCCATGCCCATGCAGTGCAGCTCACCAGATGGGGATGGCAGGGAAGCTCCAGACAGGCAGTAGTACCCAGCTGAGCAGGGTCCTGAGGGTGCAGTGAGGCCAGCAGAGCTGCAGTAATAGCCAGCTGGACATGCTGTGCAGCTGGAATCCTGCTGGTTGTAGAGCCTGGAGAGGGACACAAGCAGGTTTGCTGGTGGCAAGTGTGCCAGTTCAGCAGGTAGACCACTGGTGCCCACACCTCTGGCCAAGTGAAAACAACCACGAGGCTTTTATGAGCAGTGCAAAGATATGTCTACTGAGCTCTGAGCTGCACTTTGATGCTTAAAGGACTGAGAAAGAGAAAAGAAAAGGAACACTAGCATCAGCAGAGTGGAGAAGCTCACCTGTCTGAGTAAGTGCCCACTGGGCACTGCTGGGGGACACTTGTGCCAACTGGGCAGAAGTGTCCAGGTGGGCATGGGCCACCAGTGCTCGTGTTTGTGGCTCCAGTTGGGTTTGGGACACTTGCTCCTACATGAGAGAGACAGATCAATGGTATCCTGAATTATATGGCTTGCTATTTATAGGCAATTCTGTCCCCCAATGCCTAAAGAAGCATTTCCATGGGTGACTGAGCAGCTGATTGTATGTATGACAATAAAGAGAGAATCTATAGTGGAATGGAAAACTGACAGCAAGTACCACAGGGGAAAAGAACCATTTGGATGGTTCCATTATGGCAAAAGGACTGAATGAAGTGGCCACTACCTTCCCATCTGTCCCCCATACAAATAAAACCCCTTATTTTATACAAACACCAGCTGAAAGCTGCCAGGAAAGTTGTGTACAAGAATCAAACTTTCTGGATCTTACTTCTTGCAGTAAGATCCAAGGAGACATTGCACAGAGAATGGACAGAACACAACCCCTGAAGGGCCACAGCCTCCTATTTTTTCACTTGTCTTTTAGCCCTCTGAATGCTAAATTCAGTACCTGCTGTGCAGAAGAATCCTGGCCAGCAGGGGCCACTTGGAGAGGATAATCCCCATTCTCCACAGAACATCCCTGGAAGAGCACAGAGGGAAAAGAGTTGCAGTAAACTGGAAGGAGAAGAGAGCTGCTGTGCTGCACACACTGGCTAGAATTAGAGAAAGCCAATCCCTTGGCATCAGCACAGCTCAGATCCTGCTCCTCTGGCCAGTGCTGTGTGTAATCCACACACCTCTGCAGAGCAGCACAAATCCCTGGGGCTCACTGGGGAATAAGAAACCACTTTTGACTGGGTATTTTTAGGTTTGGATTTCCTAGAGGTAAACCACACAGCAGGGATTAGGAAAAGGGAGATGCAGTGAGATCAGCCTCTTAGACAATCAGAGAACTGGGCATTTCCTCACCTGCTGGGCACTGCTGACACCTCTCTGCCTGGCTGAGTCCATAGGAGGGGTTGTAAGTCCCAGGGGGACAAGGATAAAAACTGATTCCAGTTCTCTGAGGACAGTAGAAGCCAGGAGGGCAACGGTGTCTTAGTCCTTTTGAACAGTGAAACCCAGCAGGACAAGGAAAACATCTGTCTTGACCTGCAAAAGAAACAGAGGCATTAAGAGGAACTGTGAAGTGGAAGAAAAAAAATAGTATGTGTAATTTCCCTGCCTGGTTGTGCACTTCAATTGAAATCAAGTTGTTCTAAGCCCTCTTGCAATAACTGCCTGGCCTTCAAACGTGTTGCTTCTCCCAGGAGCATTTGATTTAGCCAAGTTCTGACCTCCAGCAGCTGCAGGGAGCCACTAACCTCCAGCTCTCACCAGCAGGTGGCAGGCAGAACAGAGAGGAAACCTGGGACGAGCTGCCTGTGCTCCACTCCTAATGCATGAGCTGCTGCTGGGCTGAAATAGCCCCACTTCACACCAGGAGAGAAAAAAACACAACCAAAAA
>VYZU01030965.1:0-31021 GCA_013401355.1 Ceyx cyanopectus
ATGGAGATCTCTTGCATTCTATGAAAAGTGTCCTTGAATATCTGCCAGCACTGTTCTGCTCCCTTGAACCTGAGGACCATTTCCCAGGCTGTCCAACTGACTAATTACTTGAAGAGCTGGAAGTTTGCTTTTCTGAATCAGGGTCCTGTCATGCTCCTTGACTGATTTGTGAGCCTTAGTACTTTGAATTCCACCAGTTCGTGGTCATTGCAGCCCAGGCTGCCTCCATTCTTGAGATCCTTGATGAGCTCTCCTGCACTGGTGACCAACAGACTAATATTGCATCCTCTTGTGTAGGGGTGTCTATTTCTTGTCTCAGGAAGTTATTGACAAGGCACTCTAGGAGCCTCCTTGATTGCCTACTGCTTGCTCTATTATTTTTCCAGCAAATGTCAGGGTGATTGAAACCCCCCAGCAGGATGAGAGCCTGTGTGATGCCTCCTGTAGCTGGAGTGGGAGTATTTGTCAGCTCAGGGGTCAAAACAAACCAAAAGGAGAACAGGTCTGGGGAGATGGAGAGAAGAAAAATATTTAACCTGGGCAATCAAAAGCCCTTAGTTCAACCTGAACATTGCTGTGTTTCCTAACCCTATATTTAACTCCCCTTACACTTGTCACTTGAAATGGAAAAAAACCCAAACATCTAAAAACTTCAAAAGTTACAGGGGTCACAAGGTGAAACAAAGGGGGAAGCAGATGATGTTGAAACAAACATGTTTTTCAGCTGTTTCTGTTGTCAAAATGGTCGTTTCAGTTCTCCCCAGATCACAGAATGGTAAGGGTTCAAGAGACTTCTAGAGATCCAACCCACCTGCTAAAGGAGGTTAATGCCTTCATGCATTCATTTTGTGAAAGAGACATTGAACTACTCATGGACAGCAGCTCAGAGGCTATCCAGAAGATAAAATAATTAAAGGGATTGGAAGTAGGCAGCTCTCCTTGTAAAACTTGTTCTCTAAGCCCTTCACAAGCTTGGTAGCTCCTCTGGACATGTTCCAGCACCTCAATGTCTTTCCTATAATGAGGGGCCCAGAACTGAGCACCATATTCAGGATGAGGCCAGACAAGAGCCGAGTACAAGGACACGGTAACTTCCCTGCTCCTGCTGGCCAGGCTATTCCTTATACAGGCCAGGATGCTGTTGGCTTTCTTGTCCAGCTGGGCACACTGCTGGCTCATGTTCAACCAGCTCTCTACCAGCACCCCCAGGTCCTATTCTGCTGGGCAGCTTTCCAGCCACTCATCTCCAAGCCTGTCGTGCTGCAGGGGGTTGTTGTGACTGAGATACAGGACCCGGCCCTTGGCCTTATTGTCCCTCATACACCTGGCCTCGGCCCATCGATCATGTCTGGCCAAACCCCTCTGCAGAGCCTTCCTACCCTCCAGCAGATCAACACTCCCACACAGTGTAGTGTCATCTGCAAACTTACTGAGGGTGCCCTCAATCCCCACATCCGTCATCAATAAAGATGCCAAACAAGACTGGCCCCAAAACTGATCCCCCAGGGACACCCCTGGTGACCAGCAGCCAGCTGGATTGCACCCCAGTCATCACAACTCTCTGGGAACAGCCAGCCAGTTTTTAACCCAGTGAGGAGTACATTTGCCTATACCATGATTCTCCAGTTTCTCCAGGACAATGTTGTGGGAGACTGTGTCAAAGGCCTTACTAAAGTCCCAGTAGATAACATCCACAGCCATCCCCCCACCCAAAAGGCGAGTCACATGGTCATAGAAAGAGATCAGCTTTGTTAGGCAACATCTCCCTTTCATAAACCCATGCTGGCTGGCCCTGATCCCTTGGCTTCCCTGCAATTGCCATGAGAGTTCACTCAAGATAATCCTCTCCATAATCTTTCCAGATACCAGAGTCAGGCTGGAAGGCTTGTAGTTCTCTGCATCCTCCTCTGGCTCTTCTTGTAGATAGGTGTCACATCAGCCACCCTCCAACAGTGCACAGTCACACCAGAAATACAGAGTCTTTTGGCATCCCTTAAGGAAATGTATATTTTTACACTGTGTTGTCTTTTTGACATAGAAAAGTACCATTAAATGCTGTGTGATGCCTCCTGTAGCTGGAGTGGGAATATTGCTGTTCCAATATTCTCCATCTTTTTGCTGTTCCTCGTATCTGGAAGCAGATTACATTACCAGGACTTCACCACTGCAACAAAGATTTCTCCCTTATCAGAGACTTTCACTGCCTCTTTTATGTATTGATAGAGGCTATGTTCTTAAAAAAAAGATAGCTAATTTCCCAACTATAGTACTCAATGTATCAGTATTATCTAGTGATTCAGTAGATCATCATTACTTTTACTTACGTGGACAAAATTCTTAGAATTTTTCTGCATACTGTATGTCCTGGTTTCACTGGGACAGAATCATAGACCTGCCATAGTCTGTTTGGACTCAGCAGTTTGGAGTCAGCCAGGACAGCTGACCCGAGTTCACTCACACGTGGATCCCATCCCACAAACATCAAGCTCAGTATAAAGGGGGGAAATTGCTGGGGTCACATGGTTGGTCTCTTGCTGGTGTTGTTTCAACCCTAGGCATTATTTAAATACAAATTTTTATTTCTGTATATGCTGAACATGTCTCTGCCTGCTTTCATCTTTTTAAGAATCAAATAATTATTGTCTGAACTAGCAAGGAACTATTTTTGGAGTAGAGAGAGGTTAATAATGAGAAATGTTCACTAATAATATGGTTATTACGTATGTATTTTCCATTCTGTTCCAAGAAAGAGATGAACTAAACCCTTCACTTAGCTCACTTCTATAACTGACCACATACAGTTTTTTTACTTTGATGTCAACAGTATAATCAAGACAAGGTACAGACTCCCTCCCAAGGATTTCAGCAGTGCCAGGTTTACAGTGTGACAGTAATGAAGTGTAAAGTGGCCTCTTTTACCCAGAGCAAAGTCACCATGGCGGTGTCTGTTAAAATTTAGTACAGTTGCATGAGAAAGCAGCTTGCAAATTATTTGAGATGCTGAAATATATCCAGGAGACAACTGCTTTGGATAGGCTGACAAGTGAGCCTGTTATCCTCTGTCCTTCAGCAGATCTTGAGCCATATCTTAAGGCTTGTCAGAAACAGCTCGGGTCTGATCCCCTGGGTACAATGCTCTATTTTTTTGGGTTATGCATATGGGTCACACAAAGTCCAAGGACTGAATCACCACAGCCTGAGGTGTACAGCTCACCTCACCACATTAGTCTGCCAGATCTGCAGCCATCCAAAGCCAATGAACAGGAAAGTGGGTCTGTGGAGGGGTAAAAAGGCATCAGAGAGATAACTCTCTCCCAAATTCAGAGCTACAGATTGGCTCCTTTTTCTCCCTCTTAAAAAGAATTCACTGAGCATTTCTGGTCCTGGACTGTTTGTATACTTGGATTATTGCTACTTAATAGGTATTCCAGAAAAAGAAAATAAATTACAGGCCAAGGTATTTTTAAATGTAGTTGGCTGTATGAATCCTTTCACTAAGGCTAAGCTCAAAACTAAATTTTTCCTTCCCATTTTCTCCAGAGAGTGCACACTTTCAGGATACAGAAATAGCCCAGCATCCCTTTTCAATAGTTTATGAGTCGCCAATTGATGCTGACTCTGTTCTGTGTTTAGAAATCATCCAGAGCAGCAGGATGTATGTACCAGGCCCTAGAAGTCTGTTTATATTTCATACACATAGTTACTTAGACCAGCTGTGTTTGTGAGATTACTTTGTATTACTGCTATTGTGCAAAGTGCAGAAGACACCAAAATACTGTATTTCAGAAGGCTGCTAAATGGCAGTGTTTGAAGTCCTGACTGTGAAGTATAGCCCTTCTAATTCAGATTTCTGGAGCTTTTCCTGGAGCCATGTGGATATTTTTGGAAGGAGCAGGTTTTGGGAAGGGAGATGGTTCACAGGAGGATCTTTTGCTCCCAAAAGGAAAGGGACAGGTCTTGAGTACTTCTGAAGAAAGAGCGGTGTGTTATTTGAGTTCTGTGCTGACAACTTTTGTGCTATTTGCTAAGACATGTGCCTAAGCATTGTCATGAGAAGCTGATGCATTTGGGGAAGAGTTTTGCAGGAGCACACATACACTGCTGGTCCCACCCAGCAGGGAAACCCAGTGTCCTTTCCTGATGACAAATGGCACAAGGAGATAATTTGAAGTAGTGGTGACCTGGGGAAAAGGCAGGAGCAGATAAATATGTAGAGACACTGGACGACAGCATCTTTTCTCTAACTGAAGTTTGCATATGGCATCTGGTTTGCTGCCTGCAAAGGGGCAGAAATGTATGACTAAAATATTACAATAGCCATCATCGACTAATACAGAAATAATTATCAAGTGGGTGTGGATCCACTGTTGGGGCATGCAGCTCCATGCAGCTGGGGCTGTGCAGCTCAGCCATGCTGCTGGCTGCTCTGGAAGGACAAATCTGACTCCAGCTGCAGCTTCTCAGCCACAAGTTGTGGCTGCTACTGTGAAGAGCAAAGGAATTTGTGTCTTTCAAAGCTCTTGAAACCAAAACCTCATCTTCCACGGTGATTCAAACTATTCCAGAAACTTTTTTTTTTATATGCAATTATTCTTAGCTGTATTCTTTNATACACATAGTTACTTAGACCAGCTGTGTTTGTGAGATTACTTTGTATTACTGCTATTGTGCAAAGTGCAGAAGACACCAAAATACTGTATTTCAGAAGGCTGCTAAATGGCAGTGTTTGAAGTCCTGACTGTGAAGTATAGCCCTTCTAATTCAGATTTCTGGAGCTTTTCCTGGAGCCATGTGGATATTTTTGGAAGGAGCAGGTTTTGGGAAGGGAGATGGTTCACAGGAGGATCTTTTGCTCCCAAAAGGAAAGGGACAGGTCTTGAGTACTTCTGAAGAAAGAGCGGTGTGTTATTTGAGTTCTGTGCTGACAACTTTTGTGCTATTTGCTAAGACATGTGCCTAAGCATTGTCATGAGAAGCTGATGCATTTGGGGAAGAGTTTTGCAGGAGCACACATACACTGCTGGTCCCACCCAGCAGGGAAACCCAGTGTCCTTTCCTGATGACAAATGGCACAAGGAGATAATTTGAAGTAGTGGTGACCTGGGGAAAAGGCAGGAGCAGATAAATATGTAGAGACACTGGACGACAGCATCTTTTCTCTAACTGAAGTTTGCATATGGCATCTGGTTTGCTGCCTGCAAAGGGGCAGAAATGTATGACTAAAATATTACAATAGCCATCATCGACTAATACAGAAATAATTATCAAGTGGGTGTGGATCCACTGTTGGGGCATGCAGCTCCATGCAGCTGGGGCTGTGCAGCTCAGCCATGCTGCTGGCTGCTCTGGAAGGACAAATCTGACTCCAGCTGCAGCTTCTCAGCCACAAGTTGTGGCTGCTACTGTGAAGAGCAAAGGAATTTGTGTCTTTCAAAGCTCTTGAAACCAAAACCTCATCTTCCACGGTGATTCAAACTATTCCAGAAACTTTTTTTTTTATATGCAATTATTCTTAGCTGTATTCTTTTTAAATATGATTAAAATGGTCAGCATTTTTCAAAGATCAGAAATATGTTTGCAAAGAATACTAAAAATGTTAGTGTCTTTTATCTATTTCTTCAGATTTTCTCCAACATGATGTTGATGTTCATTTGGCCACGCATCAAAAGTTTTTGACAATAATAATTTCCCTAATTTTGCAAATTTTGTGAAGTTTGTCTATTTAAAGAGCCAAATTTCATTTGTTCTTTTGGTTTTTTTTGTTCCTTGTTGGGCAAACAAGGAATGAGGTGAGAGGCTTATGTCCTTCCCACCACAGGAAGCGAGCTGCACATGACCTGCTAAAATGGGAGCAGAGGGATGCAGGCTTGTATGGGAGGGAGTCAGAACTGCCTCATGAATGCTCTCACTACATGAGCTGTTGCCTAAGAGCAGCTCTGCCTGTTGCATTCCTAAGACACCTGAAGAGAAGGAAGGGGTCATTTCCATGCAGGTATGGCCAGACGTCTCCCTAGGTTGATCCCTTGGTGCCTAGGAGATGTGAGAGTGCCTGGGTGTAGCCCAGCACGGAAAGCAGCTTTCTGAACTGCAGGAAGGACTCTCCCTGGGGCATTGCCTTTCACATACAGCACACTGCAGCAACAGCACTGTTGTAACCTCCAGGCAGGCAGGAACTTTCCAAGTGAGGCAGAGTTTGCCTGGAAATGCCCTTTGGGTGTGATAGGAAGCACATGGTGACAGCCCCCAGTCCATCCATGCAGGTTTAAGGGTCCAGGTGTGGAGCCATACTTGGGGATGGAGTTATCACAGCCCTCACTGGACTCACTTAAAATACCCTTTTAAACTCTAAAAGCAAACAGAATCCTTGTCATACCTCTGTGAAAGGTTGGCAGGAGGTAAGCTTTCCTTCATTGCCAAATACATATATTTAGGAGACCAAACCTTGCCCAGTGTGGGGTGGGAGCACAAGCCATGCTGTTGATGAAGCAATGCCTGATGTGCTATTTGTGACATGTTAAGATTATGAGTTACTAAACTAAGATCAACTGGGTAACTAAACAAAGCTTAACTGCACAACCAAGTTAGACTTAGTAGCAGTTCCCCATACTCCTTTCCATCCCCTTTCCCTTTTGCTCTGCACATCCACCCTCCGCAGCCCAAGGCGTGCAAGGTGAGGAGGGAGAGATCAGCCCTGTCCCAGTCTCTGTGTATCTCTGTCACTGCTTTTCCCCCATTTCCCTTCATGCTGTCTTCCATTTCATGGCTTGTTCCCCCTCTTCTTTGCATCGCAGCACAGAAAAATCTGCAGATTAGTGTTTCCCCAGAAGAGCTGTTTTCCTTTGCAAATGCTTTATGGGCACTTTCTGGAACTGGGTGCGTGTGAGTAAGAGACAGTGAAACAGGCTGATGTTATGGAAAGGAAGAGCTGTAACACAGGAGGGGCAAAGGAAAATTTCTGTTATTGTTTTTGGATTAGTTAATCCAGAGTTTCTCTTTGTTTTTTTTTGTTGGGTGCTTTTTTTTTTCTGCCAGGGCTTAAATGTCTGACAATACAGTTTTTGGTGGTTACTGAAAGATCATTGCTTCCCACAACCCAACATTTTTTCCACCCAGCTTGGAAGCACTCCAGTGCCATGCAGCTCTGACATACTCTTCTCTGCCTCTCTACAGCCCATGTTCCCAGCCCCTGGAGCTGCTGATGGATGAGGGGAGGGGGTCAGTGAGAAGGAAGACATTACTGCACAAAGCATGTTTTTCAAATTTGATTGGCTAAAAAGCTGAGAAAGTTCAGAGGAAAAATTAGGAGCAGCATTGGGTGCTAATGGTCCTGAACACGTTGCAAACTCCTGGCAGGGCTGGGTGTGAGGGAGCTGCTTCCAGCTGCAAAATCACTGTGGAGTTAATTGAAGGAAATAGCAGAGGAGAGGTGGTGTCAGCAGCAGGGTAACAGTGTGTACTTCTTGCAGGCAGTGGTGGCACGTAGCTGTGACAGGCTTACCCACAGGACACCAGCTTTGCAGACCACACCACTGCAGTGAGGCAGTGCTGTCCTTCTCCTCCCACTGCCGTGGCTGGGGGGAAGTGCTGGATGATGTGGTGCTGTGCATCGGGGTGCCAATACCTGCTGCAAATCAATCTCTTTGCAGCAGCCTTGTCCTCAGGCCTAGATCAGGCAAGTGGATCAGGCCAGCAGCTTCTCCTGAGCTGCAAGTCTGGGGCAATGTTTTGATGCTCTGGGAATTGCCTGCTTCACTGAGCTTTTCCAAAGGACATGGTATTTTGCAGGCCTGGAGGGAATAGGCTGTCCTGTCATAGCTTTCTTCCTTAGCTGGCATAATAGATGCTTAATGCTCTCTTCTTTACTGTCATCTTCACAGGTCCCTTAATTTTAATAGTAAAAAACACAGCAGCCAAACAACAAGCATCCCAGGTATGTAAATCCTGACTGAGAACAAGTGCACCATAACAATGTTAGAAATCTTACTCTGGCAGGTATCTTGACCCCCACCTGTCTGTAAGGAGCTCCAGCAGTGCAGAAAGGAAGCTGGAAAAATGGGATTCTGTGGCTGGAAGGAGCTAAGCAACCTAGTCCTCCAGGCTGGGAACCATCACCTGTGCAGCAAAGTCAGGGATGGTCCCAAATGGGGCTGGTGAAACACTGATGCATGAGCCAGGATCTGCTGCCCACCTCCTGGAGGAAGTTAAACTGACAGCCTCATGTAGCATGCAAGGCTGATGCCCCTTTTCTTGCCTCTGACTGTGATTCTGTTTCCAAAGTATTTTGCTATTTCTGGCTCTCACAACCTGTGTCTGGTCACCAAATGAACTGGCCTCCTTTTGTTGCTCTTCAGTGCTTCTATCCCTGTGCCCTACAAGGCAAAAGACAAGCTCCTGTAAGAGACAAATACATGCAGTAAATTCTGAGGCATTTTAGGCATTGTGGCAGTGTATTAGGATGTTTTAAGATGCACTTGAGGAAAGCTACCCTTTGTTGAACTGTTTCACCACACTCTGCTTTATGTAATTTCTATCTCCTTCAGTTGAATAACATAAAATAACCAGCATTAGTCTTGCTCTCTGGTGTTGTGAAACACAAGCAGCAGCAATGTTTGGAGGCTGTCTCTGGTGAGGAGGCAGGGTGATTCCATTCTCATTTCCACAGGAGAAGAAGTCAGCAAACACTGCCAGCTCTCATAAAATAAAGAATTAATGCACTCCTCTGTGCACACAGTGCATTACTCACTGGATAGTTATATATGCATCCTATGCCCCAAACAGTCAGCAGTCAATATTAGCACCCAGGTGAGATTGCTTGTGCTGAACCATGTGATCCATCACGAGGAGGGCTGCAGCATTTGGCAATGGGGTGTCAAGAAACACTGCAAAGGAGTTTTTGCCTTAGGAAAGGCAAACAGAATTCCTCCAGCCATGCCAGGTATCAGGATGAGAACTGGAGAAGAGGTCTTTTCCAGAGCAGCAATTTGTTGTAGTGACTTCTGGACCAAGGATCATCTAGGAAAAAGTAAGACATCCATGTGGTTAGGTAGCCCATGGTAACAGTGAACTGCACTGGTGGATTACAGGAGGAGGAGACTAACATGGAGGAAAGAGTATTAAAACAAGGACCTGGGACTGCAGCAGAGCTGCCAAGAGAAGAAAGAGACATTAATAAACATTTTTTTCATTATGTTGCATAGGGTTTGAAAACAGTAATGGAGGAATTTTAAATGTTCTAATAATGATCTCTTATCAAAGGGATTTTCTCAGTGAATCTCACTTTACCAACAAGGTGAATACCCTTTGTGCCTAAAGAGCAGGTAAGACTGATTCTCAGCTAAGGAAGAACACCTAGCTATGGAGAGAGATCTGCCTGAACTCTTGCTGCAATCCAAGGTCTGCCCTTATGTGTTGCAAAATTCTTCTTCTCAATGCACATGGTCCAAAATGTGATGAAAATAGCAGTTTTCTTCAGTTACCCAGTCCTAATGTTACCCACAGCTTGGCTGTCACCACCCTCAGCACCATAGCCATGACTGGAAGTGTGCTGCCATGAGGAAGTGACAGTGCAGCACGTTGAATACACAGATTATTCATCACATCTTTTGAGACTGAGGTGTAACATGCATGCAGAAACATTCCTTCTGCTTTCTCTGAAATGATCCCTGTATTATCTGATTTTCCTAAATACCACAATTCAAGTGAAAGTTGAAAAGAGGGAAAAAACGAAAACAAAACCAACCTGGAAGCCTTTCTGTAAAACCATCAGCTCTCCACACTGCTTTCTTCACAGGCCAGGCATGCTGTCCAGCAGATGCCCAACCAATTTTACAAATACTCATTTCCAAGGGAAGGCAGCATCTTGAGCAGCACTGGGTTGAAAACATGCAGCATCCATGATGCTAATCATGGCCTTGGAAAATTCAGCTGTTAGACTGCATGCTTCAGACAGCTGACAGCACCATGCAGAGCAGTAAAGCAGGAAGGCAAGAAACCTGTTGTGATAATTCCATCCTCTTAATCACCAGCTGCTCCTAAATTGCTCTGGAGCATGCTTGAAATCAGTTTGTGTTCACTTAATCATGCTTCTGGGCTGGAACTTGACAGCTGCAGAGAGGGCAAGTCTCACCAGTTGCTGGTGAGCATAGCTGTTGTGTTCACCAGCCACCCTTAGCTTCAGTGGCTTCAGGGGGATATGCTTGAGCCAGCCCCACCCAAGACTTTGGGCACCACCTCAATGGAAATGTGTAATAACAGAGAGGATGTATTTGCACTCACTTCAGAATCCCAAGGAAGGAAAAGCAGACATTCAAGACTTACCTGGATCTGTTCCTGGGTGACTTGGTCTAGGTGACCCTGCTCTGGCAGGGGGGTTGGACTAGATGATCTTCTAGGTCCCTTCCAACCCCTGACATTCTGTGATTCTCTCATTTCTGGAGTTTCCTGCTAGGAAGCAAAGCTCTTAAGCTTTCAAAGGGTCTAAACTTTCGTGGGTATTAATGCAGGGGAGAGAGGGAAGGCAGCAAAGTGCCCTACTTCTTGCATTCATTTTCAGCTTGGCTTGACAACATGTTGCTGCCACTACCACATCTTTCTTATTCTCTTTTATTAGCAAATGCACTTTGACTGGTTGAATTATTTATTGAAAATGATTTACCAGGCCACATAAGGCCAGCTTTTGTCTGTCTGTGAGTTATCCACAAATGAACATTACTTTTTTGTTGATGTATTTGTTGTTGCTAACTGTTCAGTAAAAAGCCCGTGTGTACTGGAGATGGTGAGTTGTTTGTGAGCTGCTGTTTCATCAGCCTGGTCTGTCTCAGGGTTGGGTTTCTGGGACAGAAGGGAGCAGCCAGGCATGGAGTGAAGGTAGAGCAGTCTGACCCCAGTTATACAGGAAGACATCTAATAACCATTATCCCTTATGCCTTACAAATGCCCTGATTTATCAGAGCAGTGGCCACCATGAATGTTAATGCTAGCAAAGCCCTGCATGCATGTTTGCACAAATGGGACAAGGTGACAGACATAGCTGAACATATCTCAAGTGAACATTTTGCAGCATTGGATCAGGCCAATTGCTCATATATGTCATCAATTTGTGCTGGAGGAGAGATTTGAGTCAAAGGAAAATACCAAACTTCCTAGACTTACTGTGCAATATTCAGAGTAGTTCTGTGCAGTTAGAACTAAGACCTACCACAAGTTTAGACAGTCTTAATCTATTACCAAATCAACTGGATTTTCTCTAAGTGCCACATTTTTTCTAGCAGCTCTAAAAAATGGCTACTATGATTTTTTTTATTTATTTTCAAGATGAGATTCAGTGCTGGTTGTGCAAAACTTGACCATATAATCCAGTCTCTTAGATTAGAGACTCTTTGTAGTATGAAAGTGCAAGTATTCCTCTGCTGTAAAAGAGAAGAACTTTGCTTGAGGCAGTGAAGCAAGCAGCAGTGGTTTACAAAGGGGAAACTTTTCCAGTATCTACCACAACGTCATCCAGCTATTTCTTTCATAAAGATGTCATAAGTCTCAGTTGCTGGAACATAGCCTACTGTAAAGAGCAATTCTCACCAACAAGTGTGCTGTGATCCAGGAGATGAAGACAATACAGCCTGCAGCAGCTGCTAGATTCATCTGCATCACTGGGAACAACTAGAAAGCATCAAGGAATTGATGGTTCTGTGACTGATTGTCTGAGAACAAACTTTGTTATGCTGTTGGAAAAAAAAAAGAGGTGCTTTGTGATAAGTGCTACAATACACTCTGCAATACAAACTTTCTGTCTTGATTTAGCTTCATGCAATGAAAGTGTTCCACTTCTTCCTGTTCTTACCACATTTTAGCATCCACACTGTTACCTTGCAGAAAGATTTGAATAGCTTTTCATGCTTTCCTTCTTCCACGGAAAAAAACGTTTAAGGCAGAGAGGAAGACTTTCAAGGCATTGCTCACCATTGCCTGCTTACACTACAGACAGGTTTGCTATCCTCCTAGTTCTGCTCTGCTGCTGTAAATCCTGCTGGACATAATGTTTTATTCACAAATTCAGGTTCAGGCTTGAGCATTAAGCTTTCATGGGCGTATCTCATCTTGAGAGTGGGGAAAAGAATTATTGCTGTGAGACTTTGTTTTGCAGCAAGATAAATGTAAGATTTGAATTTACAGTCACAGCTCTGCCTGCACCTGCACGTTCCCCGTGTTCTGCCTCCACACAGATTTTGTCTGAAGAAAAATCCTTTCTCCATGAACAAGCCTGATGATGGTTGAAATCAGACTGCTGGATGCTTTAAGTTCCAACTCCATGACCTCGAGAGACCAAAGGAAGAAATGTATCATACTGGAATTTATCCTAAAGCAAAGCTGGAGCATCCTAAAAAATGTAGAATTACTGCAGAAAAAAAAATGATAGGAAAGGTACTATAGTACCATTGCAAGTAATTTTTATGGATTTTTGCTAAAAAGTAAAATGAGACTTAAATGTGATGGAAAATCATAATTAACCTAATCCTGCAGATGCCTGTGTAATCATCTTCTTTCTAATGACCTGGAAAGCTTTAGAATATACTGTCAAGTAGCTAAGATAATTTTTATTTTCTTTTTTGTCTCAGTGGAGCCCTTTTCCTGAAAACATACCCACCTCCTGATGAGTTTCAGTTTCTTTCAAGAATATGGGCTGTTTTAAATAATTAGAACTGTCTCCTCTTCAGTTTACCCTCTCCTTCTGCCTGTACTAGGCAGCAATGTCAAAATCAATACAAGGAGATTAACTCAATCAGCAATCAAAAAATCAATCAAAGAACAATAAAAGGAGAAGTACTCAATCAGCATTTCTAAATCATGAAATCCAGGAATGAAATAGCAGAGGACACTAAGTCATTGATTGGGCCCATACATCTTGCAACAGTCATTTGCTGCCCATTGCCATCAGTCCCCAGCGGGCTGAGACTGGATCTGACTTTACCCCATCACTGATGTTTTATGGCTGCCTGACCAGCTCCATCACAAGCATAATTGAGAACACCTTATTAGCAAGGCAGGCAAATGACAGAGGAGTTGACAAACGGTGTCTCAAGGCAGTTTGTTAGACCTAAGTAAATGTCATTGTTACTGGAATATTTCCTTCGGTATTGTGACAGAGAAAAAAAAAAATAAAAAAAGGTCTAATTGTTGACTGCTGGTGTCTTGCTCTGGTTTGAGGGCACGGTGATTTCCAGCCACCCTTGCAAGATGTGGTGGCTGCTGTCTAGACTGATGCAAACCTAGACCTTGTGCTGGCAGTTTGAAACCTCATTGTCAGCCTCAGGTCCTGCTTTAAAATGCTTTTCCCCTTTTTTAGTGGAAACTTCTTAGAAAAGAAAATGGTTCTGTGTTAGGCATACAAGTGACTCAGACCATGCTCAGACAGCTTTTCTCACACAAATTAATTCGTGGTAACCTGAACTGAAATCCATGCAGGATCATCACTTGTGCATATGAAGCAGAAGTTTGCTCTACAAAGCTGAAGGAATGAAAGGGAGAGAAATAGGCAAACAAAATCCAGCACTTCCCATTCTGATGTAAAAATACTCTAGGATGCTCAACGCTTGGAAGAGTTCAAGGGAGAGCCATAAAAATTACTTGCAATCTAGAAACATACCTTCAGCATGAGAGCATGGAGCTGAGCACTCTATTTATCCGAAAGAAAGGAGGTGACTTGATCACAGTGCGCCTACATGAGGATGCATTTTCAAGAATAAACACTTTTAAAATTCACCTAAAAGGGAAAATTGAAGTTGAGATGCAAACAGCTAGTAATGATGCCAGGTAATCATTAAGATAATTCAGAAAGAAGGTAAATTTTTCCATCATATTAATAGTAACAGGAAGAGTGGCTGTTGGCCTTTTACAAAATATTTTGCAACACAATCAGGGTTTATTCCAGCACCCTTCACAAGATGGTTGCATCAGCTGCATTTTTCTTAAAATTCACTGTACCTAGGACCTGGAGCCCAAAAACTGTATGAGTGACACAGCAATTCTGGGATTAAATGGTACAAGCAAGAGAAAATTGCCCACATTTTATTGCAAAATGATTCAGCATTTCTAGTAATGTTGAACTGTGCTTTTGCTATATAGCTCTGAGCTTCTTTCCCACATTCCCTATAAAATCTCTCTAGTAAAAGATACTAGTTTGTGGTGACATTCTTTGCTGGATCTGCTCTGTCTTGACAAAGATACAGTACCAGTCAGGAATTAATTGGCTGAGATGAAATCTTGGTGGCTGAGATCTTGCTAATGTATTTCTTTGTTGATTCCAGCTCTTTAAAACTGGGGTTTATATTGGCTTCATAGAGAAGGTATGAGACCTTCTGAGGAAGTATAAAGGATGCTACAGAGGAAAGAAGACAGCAACCTGCTGGTCCTGGAACCAGTTCAGGCCTCACCGTGGCATTAGTGGGAGCAGGAGGCCGTGGCCAGGATACACAATCACACCACTCCAGCACCCACTGAAGGCCACAATAGCCCATGAAGCATGTGGGTTGCAATGTGACATGGGGAGCTCTTAGTGGCTCATTCCTCCTCCTTACTTGGGGATATCCACAAGCAGAGTTATCAGGTCAGTGTCAGGCAGTATTAGCTATGATACCCTATGCTCCTTTACCTAAAGATTCATAGATTCATAGATATTAGGGGTTGGAAGGGAGCTAGAAGATCATCTAGTCCAACCCCCCTGCCTGAGCAGGATCACCTAGACCAAGTCACCCAGGAACACATCCAAGCGGGTCTTAAGTGTCTCCAGAGCAGGAGACTCTACAACCCCCCTGGGCAGCCTGTTCCAGAGCTCTGGCACCCTCACTGGGAACAAGTTCTTCCTTGTGTTGACCCTAAACCTCTTGTGCTCCAACTTGCACCCATTGCCTCTCGTCCTGTCATTGGAGGACATTGAGAAAAGTCTGGCTCCATCCTCCCTACACTCACCCTTAACATATTGACAGACACTGCTGAGCTCCCCCCTCAGTCTCCTCTTCTCCAGGCTAAAGAGCCCCAGCTCTCTCAGCCTCTCCTCAGCAGGGAGATGCTCCACTCCCCTAATCATCTTGGTGAATGGTGAGGCCTGAACTGGTTCCAGGACCAGCAGATTGCTGTCTTGTTTTCTCTGTAGCAGCAGCATCTATATACATCCTCAGAAGGTCTCATACCTTCTCTATGAAGCCAATATAAACCCCAGTTTTAAAGAGCTGGAATCAACAAAGAAATATATTAGCAAGATCTCAGTTAGCCACCAAGGGTGGATCATCTCACTGTTCTGGATGTGGCTCAGGGTATATCCAGCTGTATATCACAGCCATGGGCATCCCTGAGACCCATCACCCTAACCTCAGGCTCAGCAACACCCTCCTTCCACTGCTCTTCCTCCACAGCACAGATTTTCCTCTGGGCCTGGCTGGTGCAAGGAATGCTGATGTGGCTGTTTGGGCTCCAAGCGCCAGGCGTGGCACTGGCCTCTGCATGCCAGCTCCTTTCCACTGCTCAGATGATCCCTGAGATACCTTTCCAGAGGGCTGAGGGATTATTCCTGCAAAACTGCAGAAGTATTTTAAGACTTATGGCCTTGGTATGTGTGATGGCAAAGGTGCAAAGACTGCATTACTGTTATGTATTCCACAGACTTTTACTGACCAAGTTTTAACAGTCAGAGAGCTAGCTGGGTACAGGCTAAAGTGTTAAAGTGTTCCCACTGTGAAAAAGAAGGTTCAGATATAAAAACGTATGTTGTGCCTTTAAAATATGAATTAAAGTCCTTGTTTGCATATTTGCTACATGATTTGATTCTTTTTTTGTTCTTTTTAAAAAGAAATCTAAGATTCAAATTCCTGATATGGAAAGCAAAAAGTTCTCTTAACACATTTTCCAAGGCCAGCTCAGAAGAGGAAGCTGTTTGCAGACTGTAGCTACAAAAATTAACAAGCCAAAAGTTAGAATTTTTTTCAATAGTTAGTATGTTTACTAAAAAAAAACCCAACCCAACCAAAACAAAAAGCCTTTTTAGTCCTCTCTTCATCCCAAAAACATCTTTTCTGATGTTGGATATTCTGAATATTTGATACTTTGAAAACATGCATAAGTGTCTAAATATGGATGCAGGAGCCAGTGTTTGAATCTGTTATGTAAAAAATCTTCTGTCATTTCAAACAATGAGAAACTCTGAGACAGCAGAACAGTAATCTATAGCTGCCATGTCTTCACATGAATGAAGGCTGACCCTTTTCTCTCTCCTCTTTGTTTGCTATGCAAACTGGTTCTCTATAAAAACAAGTGAGCTTCTTGATGCAGTTGCCTACAGTGGGTAGAGCAGTCCTGAGGACGGGCCCCTAACCAAATCAGCTTCTTCTCTATAGTCCTTGTATGAAGAGATGCCCATGAGGGCACAGAGCAGCTGCTCTTGAGAAAGAAGGGACAGCTATCTGCTCTGTGGCTAGGCCTGACATGTTATGCATCTGCAAAGCAAAGCATTACCTCATCTGTTTTCACTGTCAGGTAGAATCATCAGCACTCAGGGGGTGTCTGTGGATGGATCTTCCGTTTACAACAAGGAAGAGACATTAAGACAGGACATCGGGCAAGGATGCATTAAAATACTTTAAAAATGCAAAAACTGAAGTTGTGACTTCTTTGTGCATATTTGATGTCCTTAGATCATCCTGAACTGGCATGTGGTTCAGGAGCAAGCCCAGAGCCAGTCACTCTCCTGACACTTCCCTATTCATGTGCTTATAGCAGCCACAAGGCTCCAGAGTTAACTGTCCTGACTGAAGCTTAAAGAATCCTGAGTTGTACTTGCTGTAATGAGCATTATCAAGATAAAGCATACAGGACATAAATACTCTAAAGGCAAGTTATGATCACAGCCTAATCCAGTTGCAGCTTTATTTTGCATATTTCATCCACTTTTATCTTCTGCATAGAGCTGAACCTGTCCCAGATGCTATTTGCAAGCTGGGAGAGGTGCTTTGTGTCAGGGCCAAAGCAACACAGAGACCTGAAGGAGCATCCACAGCAAGCTCTCAGTGTGAAGTGCAGGATAAAGTCCTCTGTTCATTAGCAGTTCCTCAGCCTTCCTCACCTTTCCAGTTAGCTTTAAAGTCCAAACTGGGAAAAAAATACCTCCAGAGATTAACAACAATCCTTAGCTGAGCTTCCCACTCAGTTACTTATCACAAGCAGCTCTGACACAAAGCAGGAGGAGCTACAAAGAGATGGTTGTTACTAAAGTAGTACCTGTGGCTCTTCAGTTTATAAAACCTGCTCCTCATTTGCATCACGGCAGCTCATTATAAAGCATAACAGGCTACCAGCTGCTCTCACTTTCCATCTTCTCCCCTAATTCTCTGCTCCTTTCCAAGTCACTCTGTGGTTGTAGGAGTGCTTGTGTATCTCTTCTGGGGCAGAGCTTCAGTTTTCTGTCTTTGTACAGCACAAAAGGGGCATGTGCAGAGAGATGACCTGTAATCCATTCAGACTCTGGACTAAAAAAATCCTGACCTGTTGAAAACCATTAGGAAATGTACTCTAGTACAGCTCTGTCTTGTCTGGCCATCCCAGGAAAAAGATGTGGGTGTTTCCAGTTTCTGCAGATCGCTCTCATCATATGATTGCTGCCTTTGTTGTTATTGGCCCTGCTCCTGGAGAAGCTGCAATCCTGTCATCCTAGCACACACCCCCATCCCCAGTGAGGACATGCTATGGGGCTGTGACAGCCTGAGTTGGCTTTTGTCTCTTTTCACAGATCTATGGCTCTAGTTGCCAAGTAGCAAAGCATCTCAGAAGTGAACTGTTTCAGAGCCCCTTCAGATGAAGTCTGCCAGCTGCAGACATGATAGAGGGAGAGCACAACATACAGCCTGCTTTTATGAAAATGTTTATTGTTTACTGTTCCAGCATTGCCTGCAGTTTTGGGGATGTTATGGATAAAATGTTTCATTAGCAATTCTTCATTATACTCTTCTGTTCTCTGAGAATTCTCATCTCTATATAAGAACAAATAAAACACGAGGAACGTCTGCAGGAGACAGCAACGCCTAAAACTAATTCTAGAGCAAAGCTGTATTTGTATAATCTTAATTAGTTATACTGCTCTGAGAGCCCAGGTACCAGCTGAGCTGATTTTGTCTTTGCAGCTCTGCCCTTGCCCTACTCCTACCCATGTGACAGGGTCTACCTGTCACCACCTTCCCACCCACAGAAGGAGGCTTGACCTTATGTGCTCCTAAGCAAGGTTTCTCTCATGGTGATTGGAACTTTAATCCCCAAGTGAAGCTATTTTCATGTGTTTGCTGGGGTGACACAAGCTTACAGCAATGTGTAGGGGTGTTACCCAGGGCAACAGGGTCAGGCTGGTGAGCAGCAAATGAAGGAGGTTTGCCAGCTCTAGTTGGTGACTCCTTTATAGCTGCAGACAGAGGGCTGGGAATTGCTGCAAAAGGCAGTTAGATATCATGGTACTCCATCTATGTGGCCTCTAAGGCACAGCTAACTGCAGAGGGAAGTCTCATGTCAGAGCTCCTCTGTTCAGCAAAAGCTTGGAATGAGCAGCACTTTACAGGTAATATTAGTCTTTCTTAGTGGCAGAATTAAAAATTATCATTACCCATAGAAAAGAGATTTTTCTCAATTAAGGAGTTTGCATTTTCCTGTGCAGATAAATTGAATAATTTCATATTCACAAGTGGAAAAAAAACCCCTAAAAACAACAACAACAAAACCCCACCCAACAAACAAACAAAATCCTTGAAGTGACAGTTTAGTCAAAGAACCAGAAGCCTGGTTTGTCAAGAAAGTTCAGCAACAAAATCTGAATCAAACTCCTATGCTAAGATGATGTTTTGTGAGTCTATTGTTTAGAATAATTACTTTAGCTTCCTTTTCTGAGAGCAAATGCTAGCCAAGAGTGGGGAAAAAGGTTTAAGAGGAAAACTAATAGGATATCACAGACATGGCCTCCCAACAAAACATATTTGTAATTATTCAACAGAAGCAAGTCGTTTTCTGAATCAGAATTTGGACTAGATCAAATTATTCACTGTTTAGCCAAGAAATGGGACAAGTCCACTAAGAATTGTTATTTATTTGGAAATGGGTAGTGGTTATTATAAATCAGTTTCAACTAGGTCTGATTCAGCTTAAAATTCAGCCTCTGGGCTTTTTTATCTGTAATCCTGAATTCCTTAAACCCATTCAGGTCCAGGTTTTTGCTTCCAAGACTTGCCCTGGTGTACCTTTGTCCACCAGGTAACTGTGAGTGCTGCTGG
The DNA here is from genome assembly GCA_013401355.1 of Ceyx cyanopectus. Classification (NCBI taxonomy): domain Eukaryota; kingdom Metazoa; phylum Chordata; class Aves; order Coraciiformes; family Alcedinidae; genus Ceyx; species Ceyx cyanopectus. The sequence continues at coordinate 19,293 of VYZU01030965.1, forward strand.
ATAGTAGATGCAGATCTTGGAGGAGCAGGAGATCAGTAAGCTCATGACACTGGTGGTCTAAGGTGTTGCTCTGAGGCACACACTTCTCTGAGGAAAATACTCTAAGTAAGTCAGTTCTGATGATTAAAGTCCCTCATACTATTATATTAGAGATATAATTCATAATAAATTAATAAATTCATAAATAATAAATATTTAGATAATAAAATCATGAGATCGTTGACATAATTCTCTGGTTAGGAGTATTTGCCACAGGAGATTAACCCTTTCCTACTCAGCTTCTGTAGAATGTCATCTAAAAATGATTTGGTAGTTTGCAGGAGCAGATAAATGTTAAGTGTAGTTAATACAGCATCTAAACACATATATTTAATAGACAGGGCCAAAAATCTTCAAGAGTTGCCTCCCTGGAGGAGCTGCTGGTCCAAAATGAAAACAATGGTATTTATTTGGTCTTGCCCAGAATTGAGTGGCACGGGGGAAGGGAGTACACTGTCTAATCCCAAGTGATTAGTTGCCTGGTTTGATGTGAAGTTGTCCTTAATACACTTGCTCAGGACATGGTCTTCAGAAAGAGCATGCTGTCTGGAGAACTGCACTGAGCCTGCTTTATTTTGTGCTGATCACGAGGCAGAGCAGCAAGCCCAAATGGGGCTGAAACCTCAAACATGATGATCCACGTGTGCTGGTTAAGCAGAGATTGGCATGGTGGTGAAAGACTGCACTGCAGTTTGCACAGAGGTAATGGACAGTTAGGAAAGTTAGAGTTTCTCTCCCACAGGAATTTGACATTTCAGTCTTTCCAGTCTTTCTGTTTAGGGGAAGAGTTATGGCTTTAAACAAAGCTTCCATGCTCATGATGCTTTTAATATTGTGCCTCTTTGCTCATGCATTTTCCTTATCATTCGTGCCACATTACCATCTTTAAAGCCTAACTATTCATGTAACTACAGACTGTGGAACTCTGAGAGTGACTCTGAGTGCCACCATAGCAATTTGCTCTAGTCTTCCTTGTGGTAAAGGACCAGCTCTGCCTATAATCTGTATATTATATATCTGTATATATCCCATGCCATAATCTGTAGCTCCAGGGGTCCCAGAGGCCATCTGCAAACCAAGAGAGGTGCTCTGCTTCAGAGTCAAGGCCACACAGAGCACTGCAGCTTGTGCATCACTGTCTGCTGTGGGTACTGCAGGGACTGAAACCACTCCTGACAGACCTGCATGGTTTCAACTTCCTTTTATTAGAAGAAAAAAAACCTCAGGCAACTGCTATAACAAGGTATCTGAAGACAAACAGGGCTGCCAAGCAATTAGTGTCCAAACCTGCCTAATGAATCCCTTGAGTATACCTTATTAGAGAACAAAGCAGAAGATGTCTTTGGGTGTTGTATCAGGAGTGTGAAATTCTGATCTGGTCTGGGCGGGTGCCAGGTGGGAGGAGCAGGACTATTAGATGATCATTTCCAGGACAAATCGGGGAGGGACCACCTCTTACTCTCACTGCAGAGATGACAGTTCTGCCTCGTACAGGTAGTTTGAACTGGAAGGGGAGGGCAGGAGAAGGGCTCTTAGTTTGTGAACAGTGAGGTGTAGTTTTTATTCTAGATTAGCTGTGGAAGATAAGATAGAGATATAAAGGCAGTTTTGTGTAGGCTGTTAGACACACCCTGTAGAGCTTTGATACAGTAAATTTTACAGTGTAAATAATGCAAAACACATATCACTGTAAGGGGTAGTAATGAGAAATGGTCTGCTTCTAATAGATAACAAGAAATTTCTTAGCTAAAATCAGTCAGACGTTCAAAGCTGACCGAATGGTACCATTTATACTAGATCCAGAAATAGAATCTGAATGGGAACCGAAATCCTGCTTAGTAACTGTTGGTAAACCCCAGCAAACCACACTTCTGTGTTGAAAGGAAAACACAGACACGCATCGGTTTGCTCTGGCAGAGCAGAAACAAATTTGCTTTCTCAAATCTGCTGACATGTTTATCGGGATAACACGAATGAATTCATCACGCTTTCCAACACAACACACAGTGGCAGCAGAAGATAGAAAATGGCCTGGAAAGAGATGCCAAACTCTATGTCTGCAATTGCTGCGCACTTGCCCTTCCTGCAAAATAAATTGCATTTCTGATGAAGATGTGACCTAGCAGTGATGCTGATGTCTGACTGTGGCTCAGGGAAAAGAGTGGTAGGGAAGCCTTGGGGAGAAACTGGTCACCCTGCAGCACCTCGTGGTCCTGGACCCCTGCAGAAGTGAGGAGAGTCTTTGACCTTAATGGATATTTATTTTTTAAAAGACTGAAGAATCTTTTCATCCCATTTGCTTTAATTCTTATGTAGAGTTTCAGCTTTGTATTGCCTGGGTGCAGCAAAAAGACCAGGAGCTAATGATAAAAAAGCCATTTTGCCTTCAGCTTTCTGCCTTTGTGTTTGCTGGAAAATAACAGATTTTTTTGGCAGATATTAAGAGAATATTTGTTACTGAGCTTGCGCTAAGTGACATGAACTGTGTTGTGCCTCTTAGGCCTGCTACACTTTCTGATGATTTCACCACTTCACAATTCAGCTCTTATGATAACATTTAGCACACACTTGTTAAACCATTCACTGCAAAGGCGGAATGAAATCCAGCAAAAGGTAGCATTGTGCACAGTCTATTTCTAGATGGCCTCCTTCTTACAAAAAAAAATGAAAGTGAACCACACAGAAGACTGAGGTTATGTAACTTTGCAGGGTAGGCAGTAAAAATATATTGACAGTGCTAATTGATGTAATGAATTGAACAAAATAACATGTAGAACTATCTTTTAGTTCTCTTGTGTTGTGTAGGTTTTACTTTGTCAGTTGTTTTGAAAAGAAAACAGCAAATTCAGGAAATGCTGAGTTTAAAAAAAAAAGAAAAAAAAAGAGCAGGGAAGAAAAAACTTATCAAGCATTTCCATAGTTTAGTAAACATGATTAATCCAACTCAGCAAGACTGAAGCAAAAAGAATTGTCTGGTTGATATTCAGAAAACGCCACAAAACTGGAACTAGTCCTGAAATCCTCACCCATGCAAAGGTTTATTACCTACACATTTGGCCTTATGGTCAGATCTATTTTGATATCTTTAAAAAATACAAGTGCCATCAGGGTTTTTGCAGGGCTTAAAGGAATGCAGTTAAAAAATGAAGTGCCTGGGCCAAAATAAGTTCTTCATATCTCCTTTTACCTTCTCTCCTGTATAGTTGCACAGTCCTTTGCAGCTCCACTGCTAACAGGGAGAAGGATGGGGCTCCATCTGGGCGTCTCTTAATCTGCCTTTGGACAAAGGAGTTGAATGTGCTGCTCATCCATCAGTATCAGGCAACCCTGAGGAGCAGCAAGCACAGGGACTCATGGCTGCAGTGCTGTCAGTGTGATGTGTCACCCAGAGCCACAGAATTGGGGCTGACAGATGAGCTACATTCCTCGGCCAGCGAGCTAAGTGGTGCCCCACATCCTTTCCCTGCTCCAAAGGAGCCCCTTGTTGTAGTGTGGCAATGCAGCAACTTGACAGAAGTGCCAGCCAGCACTAAGCAGAACCTGTTTGGATCCGAGTTGTGAAAAATATGGAGCTTACATAGTTGTGGGCAAAATCACTGGACATTTTTGTACTACCAAAGTTGTTCACCTGAGTTTGGGCAAAATTTAATTCATTTTTGCTGCAAAATGATGCTGCATGGGCCTCTCTCTGACCTTGATATACAGGTCACATTAACTCCTATAATGTGTTGAATATTCCTTGAAAACCTTTTAAAGAATTTCCTTCAGCATGCCCAGAGTTACGGCTTTACAGTCCCCTGGGGCTATTGGGAAGGAGAGGACATTCTGATGCAGACAATAGCAGCTATTGGGAGACCTATTATTATGGCACCTGCAGAGACTGATAGGATATAGAGATGAGCCAATAAATTTTTGAATGGTTCTGGGACTTGATTTAACATATACAAAAGAACATGAAAAAAAAAGTCTGAATATCCCTATCTTGTCAGGACACTGGTAAGTAATAAATAACCCCTATAAAAATGTTTAAAAATAAAAACCTCCTTTATCCCCAGCAATGAGAGCTTTCTGATGAAACACAGAATTTACATGAAAACATTTCTGGTTCTCCTGAAGAACTAGGGAGAGATTCACCTGAACAGCTAAAGATGTAATTTCTCCATCTTTGTCACCAAAATGATAGGCTCTAATATTGAAATTCAGAATTCCCTTTCCTGTCTAATTGTCATTTGTAAGGATTTTATATGTAAATGGTGACTGCTTTCTAACTGCACCTGAAGACCCACATGAGGTCACTCAAGGTAAAACATTGATTTATCAGCAGTTTATCATAGGTTATCAAGTGGTGTAGGTTTGGAATGCAATAACCTCCCATAGCTCTTCCAGCACCAAGATAGCTGTCTCTAATGAAAACATCTCTGGGAATCATGAATGACTGTGAGCTGTTTTTTAGCAGCTCCAGGCTCTTTCTCAGCTCTGTCTCCCTCCAGCTTTCTGTGGTGGCTGGAAGTTGATGTGCATGTGTGAGCAGAGCAGGATGCCAGCAGCTGAGATAACAGAGTATCTGCCCCTGGCCCCAAAGTAGCCAAAGTCCTCAGCAGCCCAGATGAGCAGAAATCACCCAGCTATAAATCAGCAACCAGGTAAATATACCACAGATTTTGGGAAAGTGCTGGACTGGAGACTTCTACAAGGGTTTTCTGCACCCAGATCTGGAGGGGAGTCGGACCCTGATGGCTCCAGCACAATAAAACCCTCTGCAGCAGCAGTCAGGCTGATGGGGTGGGCACCAGCCAGGGATGCTTTTCTGTTATGAGCTAGGACACTGCAAGCACTGTGCCAGAGCAGGGACTGCACTTTGCCTGCAGCCAAGGAGCTAAAGATGTCAAGGTCCTCAGAACATCCGTGGGGATAGAACAAGAAGGTGGGGAGCTAGTTAAAGGAGGTGAAGTGTGTCCAGCAGCTGTGTGCACTGTGGTCTGTGTGTACACCACAGTCTGTGCAGAGCTCGTTTCTAACACAGGCTGTGGCACGACAGCTCAGAGAGAGGAAAAACTCTTTCCTGGCCCTGTCTAGGCTCTGTATGGGTGCCTGGAGAAGAGCTACCCTAGCCTACCCTACCAGTATATTTATTAGCCATCAATTTGAGAAATATTTTTTTTCTGTCTGGCCCTCATAAGATAACATCTCAGCAGAGAAACAGCTTGTAATTTGAAACAGATAAAAATGCACTTCTCTAAATACAGCTTATTTTTGAGCAAAGACAGACATACATAGAAATATGTGATTGGGGTTCTGCTTAGAAACTAATAACCTTACATTAAAGCTAGGGACTGGGTGGAAATTGCCACATCTTCACATTCCGTTTGTGACTATATTGTTTTATCATCCTGCTTTAATAAAAGTGCTGCAATTATGGCGTACTTTAATGAACACTGCTGGTGCTGATATAAATACATCACCAGAACATCTGGATCTGTTCCTGGGTGACTTGGTCTAGGTGATCCTGCTCTGGCAGGGGGGTTGGACTAGATGATCTTCTAGGTCCCTTCCAACCCCTGACATTCTGTCAATCTGTGAATCTTGTATGCAGTATGCAAAAGCCCCTTTTCCTTCCAGAAGTGCTTTGGTGTTCATTTGCAGGATAGATTTGTGACCACACACATTTAACAGCATGTGTCACTATGCTTCTAAATGCAATGTTAGGCCCATTGCACCCAACAAGGATCTCCATGGCCAGCAGTAAATCCAGGGCAACTTCTGAATCAGACCAGGTGTTGTCATAGCTGGGGTTGGTGGCATGTTTCTGGATTGCTGTAGAGATCCAACTCAAATGCTCCTTTTTTTCCCCACTGGTGTTGCTTAGGAGGGATTGCATCACTGAGCTGCAGCAAGCAGGTTGCTGGTCATCCAAACCACTGGGCAGTGCTGGGGATCCCCTGCTTAAGGAGACCCTGGGAATAAGGGTGTCTCAGAGACTTTCTAATACTTAGATGCATCCTTCAGCACTTCATGGTTGTGTTGTGCAAAATGCCTCTGCTTCACCAGCTTCCTTCCTCTAGGACTTCCAAGCCTTGGAGGAGGTAATCAGGAAGCAAAGATATGCTTTGTCAAGCTTTGTGCCAGCATTTGGAGGATCCCCTAGAGCAGAAGAGATCTCCACAGTTCCCACAGGCCTTTGTCATCTTTTCACTTCCTCTTGCAGTCTCTCCATCTTCCCCAACCCTCCTCAGCTCTTTGATGTCAAGGTCCAGTCAGAGATTTTCCTGATGGTCTTTTTCCTTTTCACCACTATCAGCAAGGGGAACCTATGTGTGCTTTCTCCCCTTGTGTAGAGCTGGTGAACTCTTAAAAGGCTGTTTGTTTGGTTTTTTTCTTCAAGAACTAAAAACTTAGAGGAATCTCCTTCCACTGCATCATATGTTGAGGTGCATTTAGTAATTTATTTTTTTTTTCAGATGATAGCAGTTTCTCAGAAAAAGAAGCAAGTTCTGGACAATTGATAGGCTTATGCAAAAAGTAGTAAATGAGTCTTGTTCTAGTCTCTAGCTGTTTTAACCATGTGTCATGGTTTAGGGCAGCCCAGACCGATAACAGCCGCTCTCTTTTAACCCCCCTCCCTCCCCAAAGGGGAAGAGAAAAGGAATAAGGGAGAGAGACTCAGTGATTAGAAAAGGAAACTAGAACAATTTAATGAAAATGAAAATAATAATAATGGAATATATACAAATATTTACAAAACCAGTTTAGAACCCAACCCCAGATGGTAATTATGTCTCCATCACTGATGCTGTGGAGTTGGCACTGGGACAGTCCCAGACTGGGCCCTGCAGCAGCCAGGAGCTGTGTTCAGGAGCTGGATTCTGGCAGTGGGGTCAGGAACACACTGATCAGGACGGAAGGCAGAAGGGACAGAGTCCTCCTTGGTGCTCTGAGGGAAGAACCCCTCAGAGAGCCAGAGAGACCAAGAGCGAGATCCAGAGAGAGAGATCCTGACCCAGGGAGCGAGAGAGACCCTCGGACCCCCGAGCTTTACACACTGGCTATGCCATCTATGGCTGGAACACCTCGTGGGTCAGTTTGGGGTCCCCTGTCCTGTCTGCTCCTCCCTGCAGGTGCAGTCTGTCACTTTCTGCACCCCCAGTGTGACACACAAGATCCAGCAGTGGCCTTGGTCTGCATTCCATCCCTGGGAGTAACTCTAAACACGAGGTGTTATCACTGCTAGAAGCAGACACTGTCTGCACAACATGCTGCTGACTCCGGACAGTGCAGTTAGTTAGAAACCCTGAGCTGAAAACTAAAATCACTGAACAGAATTTGTTCAGTTCTCACTCAAACCAGGACACCATGTTCTCTTTTCATTGCACACAAACAACTCCCATAACTGTTAATACACAAATAAAGGTATTTGACCTCCTTGTCTTTCCTAAAGGGAGAAAATCTTCAGCCATGAAGATATATCCTTGGTATCCTATAGCCAAGGTGTGTCAGACCATATTTTCTTCCCTACCTGAATCCAGGCAGGTTAAGAAACACACAGACTCCTGCATAACCATAGTTATAAGAGAAGACCCAGACCTCTGAGAATATTCCAGCTCTTCCTCAGGTGAGGTTTTACAGAAATTATTTTTCATCGTGCAGAAGTGTTATAACCATAAAATTGTAGTGACAGATACTGAGACTCAACCAGGGAGAGCTGTTTAGTCGTTGGTATAATATAGCAGGAGCTCACAGACACTGAAGCTGCAGCTAGATTCCTGTCTTTACCCAGGCATTTTCTGCATACCAAAATTAACTGTGGTCAACAAAAAAACCTTGGATTGGTCAATGATGAAATCCTTTAAGAAAATGCACAGATGAATCATTGTGCTGTGTCTAGGGCAGGGGTAAAATCTGAATTTAGGATGCATGCCCTCTGTAGGCCCAGAGTAGGTGTGGAATTCCTGCAGATACCTCCTTGGCAAGGCCAACTTAGTGTGATGCAAAAATTTATATATTGCTGTCTTGATTGGTAGTTATTATGTGGTTGTGCTCCCCAGCAGAGCTGCACTCTGTGGTATATGATACAAGAGATGTATGGTGCCTGTGGGGTGGCAGGTATGCCATTTGGTGAATGCAGCTCTCAGTGCTCTGAGAGAGCATCCACGGGGTGGGTGTTTGCATGAAGCTATGAAAAAATCTCAAACTGAAGGGCTGTCTATCTACAGCAGTAGTCTTCCTCATTATCTCATAGGTAACACAACTCATTCATCTATAGTACATTTGAAAACAGAATGTTAGGACTGGAAATTTTCCATTTTGGGGCTTTGAGAAGGGCTCTTAATTGGTCTGGGAGATCTGTGCTGAAAGGGGCAACTGCAAGTGCTCAGCAAAATACAGGCTGGGAAGAGACTTCTGCCTATATACACTCCTGAGGGGACACAGGACAGGGGGGATGGGAAAGCCATGCCAGCAGACCCAGGAACAGGCAGAGATGGCCTGTTCTCAAACTCATTTAGGCTGAAAAACTGAAGCTAGGAAGGGTCTTCAGAGCAAAGGATGGTGGATGCCCCTGGGCAGAAGCAGAGGGAGAGCCTGCCTACCATAGGTCCTGTAGCTGCCTATGGGTTGCCAAACCCCTTGGCTCTGGCAGCTCTTTATTTCTCCAATGACAGTCACTTGGAGGGCAAACTATGTGCAGAGCTTTACCTGTTTCTGGCATGTATGCTCCACAAGCTTCATGAATGATCCCAGCTAGAATGTTCATGGAGAAGCTCGAGAAGACATTACCAGCTGCAAATAAACTCTAAGACAACGTAAAGAATCCTTCCTTCCTCCTTNAGAGCACACAGCCTGGTGTGATTTAGAGATGAGCATCCTCTTCTCCAGTCTTGACCTATGGAAAGTCTCATGTTTCTTAGGCATATGTGCTTCTGTAGCACCCCGAGGCTATTACTGCAGTGCACTGAAGTGCTGCTGCAATGAGGGATGCAGACACAAAGGTCTCCAAATGCTGACAGTGGCACAAAGATTCCCATTGACAACAAGACATGACTGTGCATTAATTCCACCTGGCAGTGTGCTCTGAGCACTTCAGTCATTATTCAAGCTCCAAACATCATGATGAGAGACATGACCTTAAAAAAAAACAAACCAAAAAATGAGGTTTCTTGGGTTTTTTTGGCATCTGATGCTCAAGCTTTTAAGTTACTCTTGGGTCATGATCTTCCTTTCACAGCTGCAACATTCAATTTAATTTTTAATATAGGCAAGATGAGATTTTTCACCTACTGACCTGCCTACAGGAACTGGGGTTTTAATAGCACCATTAAACATCACAGGACTTTCAGGAAAATCATGATAGCTGGTGGTAGTCCTGACATAGCGAGGAAGAATCTGCCTCAGGACATAGATAAATACATAGGTGGGTGTGTCTTTTCTCAGTTTATTGGGACTCTTTTTCTACTGGATTGCTGCCTGGCAAATTCCGTGCTTGTAGCTCAGTTTATCCAAGCTGCTGAGGGGGACCACAGTGCCCAAGATTCTGTTTGGATCTCAGGTTTCTGTTTAAATATTTTGCCTATAGTTTCTGGCTTCCTGGACCCTTCCAAGAACCCATAAAAACTAATAACTCCTACTGCTGACAGTGGGATCCATCTCCACTGGTTCTTCCCCCTACACCTTTGAGTTTGGGCAGCAAATTCATGCCCTGCCTGACTCTGTTTTACAGGCAGGCTGACAAATGCTGTCACAAGGACTCCCATGCAATGTAGAAGAGACTGTCAGTCCCTGTGTGTGATGCCTTGGCTACTGCTTTGTCATCGGGATGGATTTGAGCAATGGGTCTGCCACAAACAACACATTTTTTTTATTGAGGCCCTTACTGCCATGCTCCTTATGGGGCACCACAAGGTGACTGACTTAGTGGATGAGGGAAAGGCTGTGCATGTTGTTTATCTGGACTTCCATGAAGCTTTTGGCACCATTTCCCACAGCATTGTCCTGTAGAAAAAGGCTGCTCATGACTTTGATGGGCATATGCTTTGCTGGATAAAATATTGACTGGCTGAGCAGGCCCAGAGAGTGGTGGTGAGTGGAGTTAAATTCAGTTGGTTGCTGGTAACAAGTGGCAGAGGTCAGTACTGGGTCCAGCTCTGTTTAGTATCTTTATGAATGATCTTGATGAGGAAACTTCAGTACCTTCAGCAAGTTTGCAGATGACACCAAAATAGGCGTGTGTGCTCAGAGGCAGGGAAGTTCTACAGAGGGATCTGAACAGGATAGATCAATGGGCTGATGCTAGTGGTATGAGGTTCAATAAGGCCAAGTGCCAGGTCCTGTACTTGGGTCACAACAACCCCATGGAATGCTACAGGCTTGGATCTGAGTAGCAGGAAAGCTGCTTGTCATGAAAGGACATAGAGGTGTTGTTTGACAGCCAGCTGAACATGAGCCAGCAGTGTGCCCAGTGGCCAAGAAGGCCAACGGCATCCTGGCTTGTATGAGAAATAGCGTGGCCAGTGGGAGTTGGGAAGCAATTGTACCCCTGTACTCAGCCTGTACTTTGGCCCCTCACTACAAGGACATTGAGGTGCTGGATAGTGTCCAGAGAAGGGCAATGGAACTGGTGAAGGGTCTAGAGCAGAAGTTTTATGAGAAGTGGATGAGGGAACTGGGTTTTCTTTAGACTGGAAAAGGGGAAAACCTTCTCACTTTCTACAACTACCTGAAAGGAAGTTGTAGTGAGATGGGGGTCAGTCTGTTATCCCATGTAGCAAGTGATAGGACAATAGGAAATGGCCAGGGGATGTTTACATTGGATAGAAGGAAATATTTCCTCTGAAAGGGTTGTAAAGCACTGGAATGGTCTGTCCAGGGCAGTGGTGGAGTTACTGTCTCTGGAATAATTAGAAGATACATAGCTGTGGCGCTGAGGGATGTGGTTTAGTGGTGACCTGGAAGTGCTGGGTTAACATTTGGACATTATGACCTTAAAGGTCTCTTCCAACTAAAAGGGTTCTATGAATCTGTGATTCTATGAATTATTAGGAGGGAACAGAAAACAAAGCAGAGCCTCCCTATAAAACCCATTACAAATACCATGTCCACTTCAATCTCCACTTTTGTCTGAGGCAGATGTAGCAGAGCTAGAAAAGGTACAAAGGTTACCACAGGGATGGATCAGCTTCCAGGTTGTGGACAAGTTGATACATTGAGGCTCACCCAGAAAGGAGGTGAGGAAGGGAGAACACAGCGTGGGTCTATAAATTGCAAAGGGTGTAAAGGAATGAATATTACAAGAGCAAGTGTAAGGTGCTGCATCTGGGGAAGAACAACCCCATGGATCAGTACAGGCTGGGGGCTGATGTATTAGAGAGCAGCTCTGGAGAAAGAGACGTGGAGGTCCTGGTGGACAGGGGGATGACCATGAGCCAACAATGTGCCCTTGCGGCCAAGCAGGCCAATGGATCCTGGGATGCATTAGGAGAAGTGTGGCCAGCAGGGCAAGGGAGGTTCTTCTCCCCTTCTACTCTGCACTGGTGAGACCCCACCTCGAGTACTGTGTCCAGTTTTGGACACCCCAGTTCAGAAAAGACAGAGATTTACTGGAGAGAGTCCAACACAAGGCACCAAGATGCTGAAGGGAGTGGAGCATCTCCCTTAGGAGGAGAGGCTGAGAGAGCTGGGGCTCTTTAGCCTGGAGAAGA
>VYZU01030969.1:0-25301 GCA_013401355.1 Ceyx cyanopectus
CCCCCAGTTTTCTCCCTGTACTGAAGACATAATCCTTCTGTCTTCTCCTTACTCCTCCAAGATAGGAGGGGGCTGGGATGCCAGGGCTATATCCTGCAGCCAGTCTTTCTTTGGCTAATTGATAAGATTCATTGCAGTGGAGGTGGCTTGAGGCTGACATTCATTATCTTTTCTGGTGATTTACATGAAATTTCAAGGCCTAGTTATCACTAAATATTCTGCCTTTGTCTCCAATCTAACCATGTCCCACCCTAAATTCCCTAGTCAGGGGCAGCGGGGGGGGGAAGAAGTCACTTTTGGATTGTGCGAGACAAGCATTATAAATCCTGAATGACACAGCCTCAACCCATTCCTCTGGCCTTGTTTTCACCCACAAAATCCTATTCTGGAGGTGGTATGTCCATGCAAAGTCTTCCTGTTGCTGAACAGCTCCCCCATGCACATTGTGCCAGCCACAGCCAGGTGACAGATGTAGTCACAGTGCAATGGTCTGTGGCCATCCCAGACTCACAGCATCCTGAGAAGTGAGACCTCTCTGGTCAGTGCTTCCCACTGTGTGCCAGGATTCCTAGGAAATTCCCTTCCTCATATTCTTGGTCCTGCTACCCCTCTGCACCTGGTGAAGCTGCCCCTTCCAGCCTACTCTGTTCTTGCCAGACTGGAGACTGTCTTGCCCTTCTTAGGCTCAGGGAAGTGGGATGGCACGCTTGGGTATGGAGGGGAGCAGGACTGGGACAGGAGCTCCCTGGTGGCTTGGCAGAGAAAAGGTAGAAAGCAAAAGGACAGACTGAAACTGGAATTGTGCTACCACTCCTTCTCACTGCTGTAGTGGTCCAGACAGGCAAGGAAGTTCATGGCAGACAACTGGGCTCTCCCTTCCCACTCCCAGCAAAAAGGGTGTGAGTCTATGGGTTTCCTCCTAAATGTTGGCAAGGGATCCCAGTGACCTGGGCCAAGGGTACCTTCTAAAATTCTCCCTGTCTCAGGTGATCAGCACAAATATCTGGAGATGGTCTGTCCCTGTTCTGGTGCACAGCCTCCTCGTAGTGGAGTGGTCCAGTCTCCTTGGCATGCAGACATTCATCCATTCACTGCAGTTCCAGGCTGAGCAGCAGTCAGGTGTCTGCTCCTCTGCAGAGTGGTGTCTGCTCTCTGCCCTGTCTGTGTGTGTGATGATGATTTCTTTGGCATCTCAGTCGATGGCCCAGTCTGCTCCTCTTGTGATAGCCTGTGCCCTTATATCTAACACAGATTCTCCCTGATGTATCTTAATCCCATTACTTCTCCTTTGTCAACTGATGAGTCTAATTGACTCTGCTTCTTTTCCTCAGGCCATCCCAATGCAAACAGGCATTATCTAGTCTCTGCAGCCTTCCCTTCACCAGTCTCAGGGTCTTCTTACCCCAGGATCTCACTGGGCAAACTCTGGCTTGTGCAGTGGTGCAGAAGTTCTCCCTGTGTAGCGAGTCTATCCTTTCTGCTCTGAGCCAAGCCCAGGCANCTCCACAGTCAGACAGCTTTGTTTTTTTCCATATGTCATTCACCTATTGCAGCTTTCCACGGGCCAGGAATCAGGCTCAGCATTGCACTTGTCAGTAGGCTTTCCTCACATACCAGGACAAATGAAGTGGGAACGCTGTCAGCTCCTCTTCCTGGCCCTTCATGACACTAATACATCCCTAGAAGAGATCAGTCCTTACTGCTGCAAGGCTGAACAATAAGTTTAGGCTATTTGGTGTTTCCTGTTGCTGCCAGTATACTTGTGAGGAACTTTAAAGCTCTCCAGCTTTGCTGAACTAGAGAGAGAAAATGAGTGTGTGAGAGAGAAGCTCTGGGTTGATTGATCTTCAGGACACATTGTCACACATTTATCTATCTTTGATCACAAACTGGAAGCTTTCCAGATAGTGCCTGGCACTTTGCTTGTGCTGAACCAGCCAGTGACACCAACAAGCCTGGTGGTACTTCTTGAGCCCTCTGTCCCTGTTTGCTCCTCATAAAATTAGAGACCCAGCCTGTTTCTGCTCGTTTTGTCTTGCCACTCGAGACAGAGCTGACAGATGCCCATGGGGAGGGGACTGAAGGAAGAGGTTTATTAAATGGAAGTTTAAGAAAATTAGATAGCATCTGATGTAGGCAAAACAGTTTCTGCTGTTTAGTCTGTGGGAAGATAGTACCTTTAGAGTTCTCCTTCCAGCCTTTCCAACCATGGCTTCAGTACTGCTGTCTAATATCAGGGTGCTGCTTTAGAAGGTATAATCTTGTTGCAATGTGCTCCTAGTCTGCTGCAGTAGCTGTCGGGCATGGGTCTGAAGGGCTACAGCACCACCAAGAAGAGTTACCAAAGAGCTGTAAGTCTCAGTTTGTGATATGTGCTTCTAATCATGTTACATTCATATTCAGTGGTTAGAATAAGGTCTGTATGAATATGATCTGGATCCAGATCATCTCAGAAATGGGACATGGTTTAAATGTGAGCTCTCTTTGGTAATGCTACCTCCTGTGTCACATGTGAGTCTAGAGTCTCCACTGAGCCGGGTATGCATGGGGACCAAAGGCTGGTTTTTGTAGGACCTGTGAGCCTGGTGCGGACTTGGGGCTGAGCCCACCTGGGCTCTTCTCCTCATGGGCATTAGGGGAAAAGGGGAAAGGGGCTTATTCACATTTCAGGTAGAAATTAAGGGGCTATGTTCATTCCTAGTGTAATTTTATTGAAGCCACTGGTACTATACCGGTGTGAGCTTGACTTAGCAATTCCTCAGAGTGGTCTGTCCTTGAGTATGGACAAATTGATCTGTCACAGTGTTGCTTTGATGTATAGAGTTTGTGTTGGGACTTGGCCAACATGAATGAATGTTGAATATCTTCTTTCTCTACAAGCAGTGGGTTGATTTGTTCTGCTCTACTGCCTCCGTCATAGCTGCTCCACCAAGGGAAATGATCTCATCAACACCCTCAAAAGCAAGCTAACAAGCAAATTGACCTCCACTGCACTGGGAGAGGAGCTGTCTGTCTCCCATGGGATTGTAGCCTTTCTGCACACAAGGGAAAAGACGTCCCAAGGACAGAACTGAAGCTGCAAGACCCATGACCTCATGGCCTCTCCTTCCCTCCTGACCTCATCTGTCTGTCTTGGAGGAGGAACAGTTTCTTGATGGAGTTCAGCAAGCTCCTCTTCCTGCAGCACATAAAGAGGCTCTACTAACAGGTACATCATCCACCTATGCAACACTTCCAGAAGCTGCCAGGTTTTCAGGAGCCCATTACAATGTGCAGCATGGACATCCAGCACTGAGAATAAGCACAGTGGATGCTGGAAAGTGGGTTTTATTCCCCCTCCCATGGAAGACTGTTTTTGTTGGGGCTTTTTGTTCGTTCCTTTGTTTTTTGTAAACTTCATATGGGAAATGAAGCTTGTGAGATATTGGTGCCCATCCTGAACCTTCCTCAGTCCTTTGAACTTTGGGAATGGATGGAACACCTGCTGTGATTATAATTCAGCGGATCTTGTAGAGCAAAGCAACTTCACACACAGACACATGAGGTTCTTTCACTCTCCATCAGCACAAGCTGCTTCTGTGATCTTAGCTGCTCACATTAGTGAAAGAAAAAGCCTAGCTAGAATGTGGTGAAATGACAGTACTTCTTATCAGTCCCATGGTCCCAATGTCCATTAGCAGCTCTGTCATCTGCCATGCCTTGAATTTGGACTTTGGGTGGCAGTCCATGAACTGGTCAGAGTGAAAACACTTGGGAAAACCCAAGTTCAAGCCTATATGTGTCTCCAGAAGCAGATGGGGAGAGAGGATCAGCTGAAAGCTGACATCACCTCATGCTCAGCGCAGCCAGGACCTGGTGGGCTCTGTTTGTGCTATACCTGCCCTCCTGGGAAGACCCTGTCCCCAGGGGCTGAGCAGAGGGGAATGCAAGAGACAGTGCATCTGGCAAAGCAGCGTGTGCAGCACCGTTCAGGTGGCTGGGGAAAAAATGGTGACAACTAGATCCTCACATAACAGGGTTTCACTTTGGAAATGCTGATGGCTTTTTCAAACTGAAATGAGACTGAAAGACCTTAACAGGTGTGAGAAGTCTTTCAGGTTGCTGTTCCTTAAATTAATTTTTTATTATGGGGTGGGTTTAAACACTTGACTTCAGCCAGGTCTGTTAGAAATGTGCAGTGCTGGTGGAGAAGAAATGCTTGAGGAAGATTGGGATGGAGGCCCTGTGGCTTCACAGTGAAGTAGGCTGATTAGGAATGGAGGCTGGAGTTTAAAGTCTTCCTCTGCCCATTGGAGATGTGACCTGGCCATCTACTCAGGCTTCTGCATCTTCATGTGCATGGCTGGGGCTCGCAGCCCTGCAGAGGGTTGGTGTGTTTGTGGCTTTAGTCCAGTGTCACCCATTTCTCCTTGTAGCAATGGCTTTGCAGGGTGACAGGCATCGTTCAGAGGAAGCTCCTGACCTGTTTTTGTGAGGAGATGGTGTGAAGTGTCACATTTGTGGCAGCAAGTGTCAGAGGGAGGATAAAAGCATGGAGCAAGCTGTGTTTGGGAACAAGCTAATCCCCTGCTGGCTGCCTGAAATGGGAGAGCTGCTGTGTCTTCTCCCTGGCCAACACTTTACAGCCCTTCTCACCCTCCCCAAATCCAATGTGCAAACTGTCATTCCTCTGAGCTAGCCAAAGCACCCACCCCTGAACTCCTCTGGGTCTGCACATTTGCATCATTTTGGCCCTCTCCTCACTGTCGGTTATCCTTGAAATGCCAGCCCAGAGACATGATGACCTCAGGCATGCTAGTGGCCAGACCTCACCATAACCTGCTGGTTTGCCTGAGCACAGCCTTCCAGCAACACTCCCAGCCCTGGCATGCCTCCTGCTTGCTTGGTGAAGAGACAGCACAGCCTGCAGAGCATTGCAGCACAGCCTGGCCTCACTTTTACATCGCTTTATGCTTTCCCAGGGAATTTCACAGCACTTCTCTGAGACTCTGTAGCCAGGGTAAGTTCAACAGACCAAAATTAAAAAACAGAAGACCTTGGTCCTGGTGCTGTCTTTGGGGAGGAGAGGCAGGCCAGTTGCTGTGGCAGTGCAAGACCTTGGGGACAGCATCACGGTGAAAGCAGTGTGTCTGCTGGCGGAGTCTCCAAACATGGGCTCTGTGTTTATCCACCAGAACTGAGGGCAGCTTTGCTGTGGGCTGAACAAGGCATAGCTGAGGAGGGCAGAATAGCATATGAATGCTCAGAAAGACAGGTGGAGAGGAGAGGCTGTAGGAGAACAGCTGTAAAAGGTTTTGCAGGTGCAGTGGTTGTTTTGGGTGACAGAAGGCAAGACAGGAGGAGGCTGCTTTGCTGGAGCAGGGGTGCTTCAAGGCAGGAATGTTGAAGAAGAAGCAGAGGGAGCACGGCCTTTGATGGAGAAGCCCAGGAATAAGGTGGGCTTTCGAAGCAGGCTGCACATGCTGTGGCTGAGGAGACAGGCAGGAGGTATTTCCAAGCTGAAGTGCCCAGGCTGAGCCTCTGCATTGTCAGAGCAGCAGCGTCGCCTCCAAGCCTTCCCTGACAGCTTGAGCGCATGTCGCCAAACCACAGTGGCTAATGCAGCCACAAGGTGTAAATGTCACTAATGAATAAATTGCCTTGTGCCTTGGAGAGGCTAATCCATCACAGCCAGGGATGGGGGATCTGACAGGAACGGCTATTTCAGGCATAGCCTGTAGGGAGGAGGAACACTTCATTTCTGAACCATCCTCTCTGCCTAGGGAAGCTGATGAAGGGCTTGGCTCAGCACTGCTCCCTAGCTTCCCAGCTGCATGAGCTCAGGCTTCATCCCTCTTCACTGCCACCGAAGAAAGAAGCCGGAGAGGTTCTATGTTAGCCAGAAGTGCCCTGCCAGCGGGTGGTGTGTGGGCCCCAGCTGGGGTTGGCTGGTGAGGCAGCTTGGAGGGAGGCTACTGCCACAGGGCACAGGTGGTGTAGGGACTGACGGAATAAAGCGGTGGGTCCCCTGCGATCAGGAGAGCTTGGGTCACTTGTCTGAGGTGCAGGGCTATGGTCTTCACCCTGCATGTTTTAGGCCAGTAGTGCTTGGCATCATGTTTTACAAACATGCTGTTTACCCCTAGTTCAGTTTCATAGTTTGCCTCTGTAAGAGGTGCTCTGGAAATACTCTGAGCCTGCTCCAGCACAGACCCTCACCCAGTTTGGAGACTGCTCTGTCGTAGTGTCCCAGAGGCAGTGCACAGGCCCCTCCCCAGCCACCAGCACCTTGGCTGGTTGTGCAGAAGGCCGGCAGGTACCTAGCAAGCAGGGACAGAAGCTCTAGGTGGACACGTCCAGTTCCATGGGAACAAGGGGAGGCTAAAGGCAGCAGCCATTTCCACGGGGAGCCTCTGCCCATCCCTGCAGCAGCTTACTCCTCCACCCCGAGTTGGTGCTCAGAATCAACTTACCGTCCTGCTTGTGACATATGCCATCGTGACACCTTGCAAATAGATGCCTGTGTCGCTGTGAGCAGAAGTTGGCAGGCTTGGGAAGCTGGCCACCGGCTCGTGCTGCCCTGCATGCTGAGCTCAGAGCTGTGGCAGCAGGGCTCACCATCTGCTGCAGGAGGGAGCCAGTTGGGCACCCCTGCTCCAGCCTGATGGGGCACCCGCTGGCGTAGCCCAAGTGCAAGCCGTTGTGTCATTCCCCCTTCTTTGCTTCCTAGCACTCCCCATCTCCTACCCATCTCTCTAGCACAGACCTGCAGGCAGGGGGATGCTCCCAGCTTGGCTGGGGTCCCCTCTGCTGCTGGGTGTCGCTCAAGCTGCTTCAGTGGATGGCAGCAAGAGGGAAAACCAGCTCCCAGGCAGGGTGCTGGAGATCGTTCCCTCCTCCAGATGGAGACCCAGAGCTGACCCCCATCCTCAAAGCCCTGCAGTACTCCTTGGAAATGGATCACACAGGAGAGCTAAGGGGTCTGTAGTGGCCCTGTGCTAGCACATGCCCTTCCCAGCATAGTGCCCTGCTAGTTACCACTCTGCAAGGCAGTCCCACACCATAATAACTGGTCCTGAACCTGACAAGTGACCCACCAACTACAGGAGTGTTCACACTCAGACAATCAGCTGTTGCTGTCAGGGCTTTCATTTTTTACTGATGTGTATGGCATTTGAAATGTTTTCAACCCTTGCAAATGGAAGATAGTGCCAACTGTTGGTCTTGAGTGTGTGTGAGTGGAGTAGGCTGCTTGGTTTAAGCTTTGCTGTTTGACCAAGAGATTGATGGGAGGGAAGGAAAAAGGTTCTCCAGGCAGCAGCTACTTGATCCAGACATTCCTGCGTGTGGCAGCCCAGGAATGGGTTTGGAGGGTGCTCAGGTGGTGTTAACAGTCTTGGTCATCTGCAGGAAGAAATGTGAATATCCAGGAAAGCAAGCCCTTTTCTTTCCGTCCCAGTTCCTCACTAATTCTAGCAGCCAGTTCCTCCTCACATGTTTGCTAGCATGTCTGAGGGGTCTCATCGCTGCCCTACCAGCACGAGCTTTCATTGCACAACTGGCTGACCAGATGCAGGCCTGTACTTGGAGCTACAAGCAGGTTTACCCAGGACCAGGCCATCCCCATTAAGCCCCCACTCTTGCTCCTGGAGCTGTTCCTTCATCAGCCTGATGGCGATCTGAGTCTTTTCTGCTTTTTCTGAACACAAGTTCTCATCTCATTCAGGTGTGTCATTCAGTTGAAATGGTTTGTAAATGCAAATAAAAAGAAATAAATCTATTCAATACCTCGGTCTCAAGGATGGGGAAACAAGTAGTGGGAGGCGCCTGGGTGTGGAGGTTTCACAGCTGCTGCTGCTGCTTAGGATTTCTTGAAGATGTAGCCCCTGGAGTATGTGTGAGTAGTCAGGAAGGGAGCTACACAGACCTGCAAGGGCTTGGCATCGAGCCCTGAGGGCACCCCTTGCATGGCCACCACCACCGGCAACAGCATCGCACTCCATTCTTTCTGCTCTATAAGGGCATGATGTGGCGCAGGTAAATGTCCTGTTGTCAGCGAGGGGCCAGCGGCACCACAGGCGTCTGTATCCATCAGGTAGAGCAAGGCAGAAGCGGGTACGTGGCAAACAAATTCTTTTGTGAACACTGGGAAACAAGTTTTTACTTTTCAACTCTGTCAATATGATCTAGCTCTGTCTGTCTCTCTATATATGTACAAACAGTATATCACAATGTTGCCTTTTTTGTTGGAAATATCAAAGTACAAAGATTGTAAACCAAATCAGTGTAATAAAAGTTTCAGATGATTCACTGAGGTGGCTGCCAGTGGTGGGTCTGTGAGCACTGGTGCCAGGCAGGACTAGGAGACACGTGACGTCCCTGTGTTGTTCAGAGTGCAGGAAAGGGTGGAGATCAGTCTAGTTGCTTAATTCCTTGCTGACCTTTCCTGAGTGGAGCAGTTGAAGGACTGAAGCAATCAGGTATGCGCCTTATCCTGTCCTCAGGTGGCCGCAGCCTTTGGGGCAGATGGAAGCTGCTCCATTCTCCAAGCCCCATGAAGTTGCTCCATTTTCAACCCTGTGGGCTGTGTGGGCCAGCAGTCCTGCAGGGTCTTCTCTAGCTTGAAGTTACATGGAACACACTGAACTTTTTGAGAGGTTTGCACAGAAGAGCACTACTATTTAAGGTAAGCATCTGGCTCTAAAGAATTCACCTGTTTGCAAAGCAAGCTAGCACTGATCAAAGCCACAGCAACCCAAAGCAGGAAACCAGTCTGGAGAAACCTATCATTATTGATTTTATTTTTTTTTTTAACTTTTCACTACACATAGCTGAGACTGCTGACAGATTTTCCCATAAAAATGAATAAATCCTTGAACAGGGAAACAGCCAGAAAGAAACTGCCGAGGAAGATTTGGTCTGGACTAAACCACACCAGTGGTGTCAAACTCACTACTCTCTTGAGTGTTTTCTTCAGAGGGGTTTGTTGGAGGGTGCTGCAGAGATCCCAGCTTTGCCATTTCCTGGTTGGCCCACACAATTTGGTGAATGAGGTACTCTGTCTCCTGGTCCACCTCTGTCAGGCGGAGGTCAAACTCAGTCAAAACCTTGTTACCTGCCAGCCCTTCAAGCAGCTGCTTCCCACCATCCTGCAAATGAGTGAAAAAGGAGGGGTTAAAGGAGGAGAGCCTTTTACTCCTCCTCTGGGCAACTTCTGCTGCCCGTGACTGGAAGCCCATGAGATGGTGCCAAAAGGGACAAAGGCTTTCACCCAAGCCCGAAATGTTGCTCACAGAAGAAGTATGCAGGGAAAGAGTGTAACCTTATGCAGCACGCAGTGATATGACACATGCTAATGACTCCCTCTGGGTACCATGTCAGGAGTCCTCAAGCTCAGGTTGGTTGATAGCATGACTGATGATGGTAACCTGAGAGGAGTCTCTGCTCTCCACTGTCCCCCGGTCTCCAGCTCACTTCTGTCTGGGGACAAATGGCAGTGTGATTAATGCTCTGCATCTTTTCTCAGCAGTGGTGAGAACCCCAGTGGTGTCAGTCTCCTGCCTGGATGACACTTCCCAGGCTGGTTTGGACTTCCTGGAGGAAACATCTCATGCAACTGAAGACCAGCCTGCCTGGGATAGAAAATGCTATATAGATAACCTTAGGGAGGCAGTGCATTTTGAGGCATTTCCCTCCCTTGTCTGAAGCACTGTCTTTAGAGCTGTGACAATTTGACTTTTTTATCCCTTGAAGCTATTTCATCTCCTCATCCAGGTGGCTCTTCCCAGCACTCTTCTGCCAAAACGGACAGAGCAAGAAGGACTGGGAAGGATAATCTTTTTGATGGGCTACCAAGGTCAGAATTTCATGCATTTCTACTGAAGACCCCCATTTCCCCAAAGATAATACCACCAGTCCACTTTTGGGCTGCTCTGGAGCTTCACAAATAAGTAATGGGAGAGCCTATCAGAAGGAACATGCTAAGCATAGAGATTATTATTTATTAAGCAAAAATCCTTCTATACTTTCCAGCCTTTGCCCCTTCATATCATTAAGCTCAAATGGTTTTCCATGTCCAGGATCATAAATCTCAGAACTTGTAAGAGGTTTTCTGCCATCAAATCCTTTTAAAACCGTTGTCAAACACATTAATGCCAATATTCCTGCCAGCAGGGACAGCTGGTATTGCTGTCTCTTTATTGTGACAGTGAGAAAAATTGAGGCAGTGCAGAAAGTTTAAAAGCCAGCATGATTGCATTTGGCTGTCTAGTTTCAGATTTCTGAAGCTCTTTTTAACCAGCAGAAGAGAAGCATTTTGGTTTGTGGGCATGTTGCACACTGCAGCTCTTAGGGATGAAGTAAGATCCATGGATGCTCCTCTGTCTAGAAAATGTAAGCCTGTGGTTTAGAAGCCACTTAAATGCATCCAGACCTGACACTTTTGACCTACCACACCCCTCTAGAGCTGCAGGATGAGTTAAAGGAGCTCAACAACCAAGCCAATTTACTAACAGTCTCCTCTGAGCACATGAAGAGGAGGAGAGATCTGGGAAGAGTGACACTATCTGTGTGCTGCTGAGTGGCAGATGGCACATCAGATCTAAAGCGCTGAGGATATGCAAAAGATCCTCATCTCATTCTGTCTATGATTATTATTTACTCCCATGTGTGTGAACTGGATGTGATTTTTCCCAGATATACTCCCTGCTTTTTAGGTTCCTGGGGGAAAAATCCCTCTCTGCCCAAAAGCTCAAAAACTGGAAGCCAAATTCAGCCCTGTGAGCTAGACATAACAAGTGAAATAAATGCACATGTGTGCACAGAAGATGTCCCTCTCCTTTCTGCCATCTGCTGAAGTCTATTCCTAGCTCACAACTGATTGTTATCACAGCACGATTACAAAGTAAGGGATCTATTTGCCTCTGTGGCTTTGAGTCAGGGTAGGCTCAGCATCTGCTTCGCAAGGCTACCACACAGGCTCACAAACCACAGGGAGAAGGTGTTTCACTTACCAACCCCAGGTGGTTACATGAAAAGTTGATACTGATTAGGGTGGTGTTCTGAGCCAGGACCTGGGAGAAGAGTGAAGCAGTTGCCTCTGACAGGTTATTACTTCCCAGATGGAGAGACTTCAGAGTGGTGTTGGTCAGCAGGGCATGGCCGATTGCCTCCCCACCTTTGTCCTCCACGTGGTTGAGGCGCAGATTCAGGGAGGTCAGAGTGGAATTCTCAGCCAGGGCTTCAGCAAGAGCCTGAGCCCCCAAGTGATGGATCTGGTTGTTACACAGGTTGAGGGTTTCTAATCTGCTGCAGTTGATCAACATGCTAACAGCTTGTGCCCCCACATCCCTGATGAGATTGTGGGATAAGTTCAGCTCCACCAAGCAGGGGTGATCCATCAAGTGCTGGACCAGCAGCTCGGTCTTGTCATCATCCACTTTGCTTCGTGTCAGCTTGAAAACCTGCGGGGATAAAGGACACTATAACAGCCAACACTTTGGACTGAGCTTTATACAAAACCTCAAGGGAGTTAAGCCTGCAGACCACCAGACAGGATTCATCTTTGTTCACTTTCAGACACCTTTATCCAGTAGGCTTAAGTAGTTGCTATTATAGTTGCCAACTACTTCCAGCATGCATGACATAACACTGATGTCCCATGCCTGCTCTAGGGAGAAATGGCTCATCTTCTGGGAATGCCTGTTCCTCTCCTCTGACTCCACAGATTCTCTAACACAGGAGGTAAATTAAACCAAGATAAAGCTGCCTGAATGTCTGCAAAGAGTAACAGCAGAATGCACCCCAGACCACAGTTGAACAAGCACATGCACTGGTGTTAACCACAGTGCTCTCTGTGAAGGACAATGTCCTGCATGGCCAGGGCACTTTAATAGCCACAGAAGAGGTAATTTCTCTTCTGGAAGCCAAGGAGACATTTCCCAAAGCACATCACTCTGTGGGTAGAGAGTTCAGCCAGCTCGCTCTGACTGCACTCCAAATAGCAATGCCTGCTGATGTTTTGGAGCGGCTGAGTATCTGCACTGCAGTTGCCACAGAACTGAAGACAATGTTAATGCCCAGAAGGAAAACCCCTCATCACTCTTAAGGTGAATGAGAGTATTTATTTCCCCATGCTCTTCTCAAGGGTCTCTGCTCCTCTGGGGCATGATGGCATGTATATATACTGAACAAAAACTCCATATGAAAATCTCTCTTTGGGCTTCTCCTCTCCTTCCTCTGAGAACTATGTGAAGAGTTAAAGCATGAGTGTTGCTTTCTCTTGTGCTACAGGGAACACATTTTGTGAGAGTAAGTATTTCTCACTGACCCTTTGACAATGTGTTCTAACAAGGACATGCAGAAGAAGATACTCAGCCCCAGGCTAGCAAGTTAACATCTCTGCACTCTGCCAGACTGCAGCTTGCAAAAGGAAGGGTGCTTCCAGGAAGGAAAACCAGTCCCTGGGTTTCAATCCCTGGGAAATTTTCAGATATAGCTAAGGAAGGAAGATGCAGTTTGGGGTGTTACTTTCAAGTTGCAGCACTTCTTCACAGCAGAAGCCAGGTTGTAGCAGTCATGTTGGGTGAAGTTGAAGAGGTTCCATTCAAAGTTCATGCCACAGTCCTTCACACCATAAGTGAGATGAAGCTCTTCAAGGTGAGGAAGAGCAGTAATGAAGACTCCTATGTCATAGTGATGTGTGGCAACCTCATCGAATCCAAAATCACTCCCTGCATCAGAGAGGTCATCCCTGTCCTCCATTTGATCCCCCTGCACTGGTGGCAGGAACTGATCAACCTCCAGTTTCCGCACATAGTCTTTGCAGAGTGAAATGAGCTCTAGGACCTCACTGGGGTTTGTGATGTTAGGGATAAAACGTTTCAGGATGTTCTCCAGGTGACATTCAAAGAACATCCGTTTCCAGCTGTCTCCATAGTTGGAAATGTCACACACTTGCCAGCGCTCAGTGCAGCACCTCTTCCAGTAGTCCTCATCGCTTATTGTGTTGGCAGTCACAGAGAGTGGAAGGCAAGTTGGGAGCCTGTCCAGCACCTTCCTTTGATGCCCAGGCAGAAGCTGGTCCAAAATAGGGTTCTCTGAAGGGAATGAAGAGAAGGAGAGGTTGGTCTGGGCTGTAGGAACAATAGCTGGAACTGTGGTTCTGCTGTGCCCATGGCCTCCCCTCTACTGATACTGGCTCTTTTCTCAGTTGCCAGCAGCAGCTGCAGAGAGCTAAACTGGAAAAAAAAAAAAAAAAGTGTAGGATTCATCATCTATATTTCTGTGTAGGACTTCTAACTTTTGCAATAAAATTTGTAATTGGGTTTATTCCCATAATATTTGGGAACTGCATGAGAAACTTAGCTCCCAGTTTACATTTAGTTTGAATGTAGCTTATATTCAGAACAGGATTTCTCCTCTAAAGAGAGCTAATTCAGCCTTACAGCTATGGGAGAACTTGGCTTGTCATTTGCTGAACTTTATGCCTGGTTACTAAGCATATTGAAGGGTGATATTTGAGAACAATTATCAGTGTGCTCCTCATGCAAGTCCGTGTGCTTTTTTATCTTAATTTAGATGTCTGTCTTACCCCAAATTGATTCTGTTTCCTTTTCACTAAGACACAGACTTTGGTCCACCTTGTTTAAATAAAAGTTCTCTTTTCCCAGGAGCTTTCTCCCCTCAGCTTCTTTCTCCATGTTTGCCCTAAGTCTCAGCTGACTTCTGTCTGGTGGAGGTTCTTTGTGGCAAGAAATGCCAGAGAAAAGCTGTGCACACTCACACTGTGAATGTTTGGTGACACGTACACAGTAGTGTTGAGTAACAGAAATAATCAGTGGAGAGGCACATGGAAAATAAGATTGTGAGACACAAAATAAGTTGTTATGTTTCCTCTGTGACATTCCCTTCCAAAGGACACCCAGAGTTTTACCACAGCCTCTTCCTGGAGTGGGACTGCGGTGACCTTCTCTGCAAAGTCCCATGACACAAGCAGAGGTGGGACACATATAGGCAGAACTGGGCTTCACTCAGGCTCACTCAGGACACAGCAGTGGGCAAGATGCATCTTCACAGATCAGGTAATGGCATGAGGGTCCCAAAGACACCGAGCACACTGCTTTTATGTGCACACAGTGTAGGTACAATCCACTTGACATTGGACTTACTGAACAGACTGACAGGGCTTCAAGGGTTTCCCAGCTCAGACCCTCAAGTACCATCAGCTCCTGGCATAAGGCAGCACTGAGCTTCTCTGTACTGTCTTACAGTCCCAATGCAGACATTGCTTTAGACCTACCTTTGGTCTCTGCTGCCACTTCACTGAGTCAGTCAAAAAGAGAGGTAGGCCTTTCCAGCCCTCCCATCAGTTCACAGATCATAGAATCATTAAGGTTGGAAAAGACCTTTAAGATCATCAAGTATAACCAACCATAATCATGACCACTAAACCATGTCCCAAAGTGTCATGATGAAACATGCTTTTTTCTGTTTGCTATGTTTCATCAGTCACCTGCTTCAAAAGCACATTCTCTGCCTGAGGATATAACTTGTCACATCCCTACCAAAAGCCAGGGAGAAGGCCTGAGATTGAGAGTACAATATGTATTCTGAGATGGTAGCTCCTCTGAGCAGAGACCTGTTCTCCATCTCTTTGTACAGCTCTCAGCACAATGGGGCTCCATGCTTGAGTGCTACTGTAACATGTGCATGAATCAAGAGAACAAAACAGCGACTCCAGAGGCCTGGTCATGGTTGATGTGAGTCCAGCAGAGCATGGAAGGAAGAAGAAATGATAGGACAAGGTCAAAGCAGAGTCATGTCCTGGATAACAGCCCAGAGGACTACAGCCATCCCTGCAGTGTACAAGTACATACCTAGCAACTAACTTGTTTAACTAGCTGACAGAGGGGATATTTCTCCCCATCTGTTCCTTTGGCTGGATCAGGTACCATGCTCTGCCTTTCAGATGTATCTGCCTGCCTTGTTGACCCTCTGCTCCCCAGGACTGACACCCTCTGTCCATGTGTCCCAGGGGAAATATGCTCCCACTTACTTTCAAAATTGTGAACAATGTGCTGGATGCAGAGCTCAGTGAGGTGGGGGACAGTGGTGAGGGACCACTTGGGATCCTCAATGATGCGCTGTGTACAGTGTGAGTCGGCAGCGTGGCTGGCCTGGGATGGATGCGGTAAGGGGCTGGCTGTGCTCCTGTCACTGGTCTCTGGCTGTTGCATCCTGCTCAGGACCCACTTCTCCTTCAGGAGAAGCAAAAGGAAAATTGCTTGAGAATCGCCACCACGTTTTCCAGCTGGGCTGTCTGCAAAAAAAAAAGGAAGAGGCCAGTGATAAAAACTGTCTGCTCACACAGCACTCCTGTAACACACTTGGCCCCTGCCCTTTGCCTGCCTCCTCTTCTTGGACTGGATGCACTGCAGAAAAACCACTATTAATCATCCTTATACACTGTCCTGTACAAAGAGGTCTCTAGGTACCACATGTAATAAGCAGACAATAACATGGTGTTAATTCAGAATGCTGTTGATGAGGATGGACAGGAATTGATTGTTTACTGTCCTTTCCAATACAAGAAATAGGTGAAGCTGGCAGGAGCTGGGTTTAAAGCAAAGGATAATGATGGTTCTTCAGTCTGCAGTTGGACTGGGAAATTCATTGCCATGGGATGTTGTGGATGCTGAGAGTTTCTGCAGGTTCCAGGATAAGTCTGTGGAAGAGAAACCCCGTGGGAATGATTCAATACACAGAAACCACATCTGGCTCAGTGTGAGTTGAACACAGCTGAAGATGGAGAGGATACTGGAGGAAAGAAACATACATACTTGCATTGTTTTTCTACTCTTCTCCAGGCATCAGCTTCTAGCCCCTGTCAGAGATGGGATACTGGGCCAGACCATTCCCTGGTTTCATCTAGTATGCCTTTTCTTATGACTCTTTAAAGATGGATGCTTTACAGATGACTACATGGTAAGTATATCTGAGGGGGTTTTTTCTACTTTTTCTAATTACTCTCCAGCTGAACTCCTTCGACATATCCATTAACTGATGAGATGGGTCAGACCTCTTCAGACCACGCAGAACCTAAGCAGACAGGAGCTACAAGAACCAGCCTGGAGAAGAAGGCAGGATGCCGAGTTCTATTAGCTATGTGGAGCTTTCCCAGACCAAAGTTTCCCGTATGCTGTCCTACCCCAACCTTAAGACCAGTGCTTTCAGTCCTCAGTATCCCACGTGTGGAAATAATGGTTCTCTTACTCCTATCAATCGTAAAGAGGCAGAGAAGGCACTAGGAAAGAGTCTGCCCCTTGAGTTCTGGTTTCAACGAGAGCAGCCAGGCTTGGTAAGCATCTCCCAGGGCCTACAGACCGACCTGATCCTTACTGGGTGTAACTGAACATAACAGGGCTGCCACGCAGAGCAGTGCAATTGCAGGACTCCTAAAAGAAGCATGAGGCAGATGGATGGATGGCAGTGTTAAAGGTGAGGGCAGCTTCCTGCAAGACCAAGGGGATGCCCAGGGCTAAGGTGGCCTTGCACCACAGTAGAGTCTAAAGGATCACGTGGCAACATCCTGAACAGAAGACAACTGCCATGCAGCGTCTTGTGCCAAAACGTGCCTCAGCTGAACAGCACTTTGATCCTAAACAGCTCCTCCTTTGTGAAGGGCGTGAACCAGACAATGCTCATTGGATGAAACATTTTTGGTCCTTCCCCTGCACAAGGCTGCTCTCTTCTCTGCTCTCCCAGTTTGTGCTACCTCAGTCAGCAGAGGCCCCTCTCCACTCGAAAGCTTTGTAGCTGGCTTTGTTAGTGTTCCTCCCTCTGCTATTTTCCCTTCTGAAAGACATCTGAGGAAGGGACTGTGAAGGAAATGTCCAAAGGGGGAAGAGAGATCTGTGAAATGCAGAAAACTAGAGGAGCTGATGAAAAATGATTCATGCTGTATTGCAGCAAATACATCGGCAAAGGCTTCTTCAAATACACTTGATGCAGGTCTGAGAAAATAGTAACTGTTTCATGAGTCAGGAAAGGGTGGAGATGCCAGTGGCACAAAGCAGGAGGACAAAGGATGCCAAGGGTAGGGAAGCTGTATTTCCTGAAAGGCGCTGATGTACAGATGACAAAGGCAAAGGCTGTAGAAAAATGAAGCCTAGTCTGAAGAAGGTTGGGTGTGGAAGAAGAAGGAATGGGTGACAGGCAGATGTGAGGACTGGGACTCCTTTCTTTATGAAGCTCCCCGTCCCTGAAGGAAAGTGCTGTGATGGCAGGCCACCAATGAGGGAGAAGAGAAGATGCCTGATGGCACACTTAACACAGTTGAAAACAGTTCTTGGTACATGATGGACTTAGCAGAAGAGGAAAGCACAACTGGATGGCAGTGAGGTGGCATTAACAGAGAAGTGACTGTGGAAAATGTTCCTCCTTGCTCAGCCCTTCAAAAAGCCTGTTCAAAAAGCATCTGTGTCAATCTGTCCCTCAGGCCAGTCATAGCTAATTGGAGCTTCCAATGGCTTTTCTGACCTTTTGGAACCAATCATTAAAGGCCAGTTACTGGGGAAAGCCAGTGCAGCATCAGTGGCCTAAGAGTATTTAATGGCTGCATTCCAGTAGATGATCTGATCCTGACTTTACTGATGGCAGATTGATTTTTAGAGGGTAAGTAACACCTTGTGTATGCAGGACTGCCAAAGGTGCTCCTGTAGACCAAGAAGAAGATACAACTGCCCTCAGGTGGAGCTGAAACCCAGCTCTTAGAAACAATCCAAGCGCTCCATACATTGGATTAAGCTCACTGAGTGACTCTTGCCTGCAGCGGGCCAGCCAGTGTGTGCTACCCAGCTGTGGGCCAGCCCCAACATAGAGTGCCCCCAGAAGAGAAGCAGACAGTTTGGGGGATTTGTGTCTGTGCTGCTGAGAATCTCTCCTTTCACCAGAGCTCCACACCAAGTCAGCTCAGCTGGTTCTACCATTCTGTCAGAGTGAAGCCATAAAGAGCAAGGCAGTGGGTGTGCCAGAGCCAGCCTGCAAGGTGTCTGAATCAACCCCACGCCTGCAGTGCTGGGGCGGGGATGAAGTCTGACGCTGAGTCACAGCTCACGCTGCATCCATTCCCACCACCCCCAGCACGGGAAGCACACCCCACTGGCTGTGCTTACCACCACACAAGGGTCTCTTTCACCACCAGTTCATCCCATCCACCTTGGCTGCAGGAGTGTCACCCAGCAAGTTGCCATAGCCGGGTTTGCTGTGTGTACTGAAACACTGGAGAACATTGTAATTCACTATCAGTAAGCCAAGGCAACAGCATTAATGATGTTAATGTACACTCCTTCCCACCCACTCTACACACACATCAGTCACCTATGCTAAAAAGGCTTTATTAAATTATATACATTGAATGGGGTAATGTAGTAAATTCCCAGTTTATGTCATTTAATACCCAGTTAGTCTGAAAGGTAAATGATACTTAAAACTTCTAAAAAAAAATAAATTACACTTCCTTTGCCTGGAAGAAACTGTCACAAATCTACTCACACAGCCAGTTTATACTGCTGCCTATCATGCCTAACAAACCTTCTTAAATTCAACCTGGTTTGATCTGGAAATAAAAGATCTCTGCTCTTTTGATTCACACCAAAGCCCAAAGAGACTAAAAAAGAAGAATTGCATGGAAAGTGGTGACCTTTGTCTGATGCCTCCTACCATCAGTAGGGTGATCTAAGAAGTGGAGCAACTGTAAACACTGCATTCACTGGAGAGTTTTCAGTTCAAGATAAGTTTCTTTCTGAGAGTGTTCATGGCCCAGCCAAGATTGCATTCGCACTGAAGCTCAGTCTACCCAGAAGTCACTAGCACAGAACATTGCAGGCTCATCAAGGGGCTGAGTCTCTGCAACGGGCTTTTTAAGTAAGTTAAAAAAAAATAAGCATGCCAAATGAGGAATCTATTTAGCTACAGATATAATGGAATTTGTCTGTAACAAGAGACTGGGCACACTGAGGCCAGCCATTTGGAAATATGGTTAATGTCGTCACTGGGGCAAATCCTGTGGTGCTGGGCGTCTGTCAGCATGCCAAAGTAAGGGTCACAACTTCAAAGGTATGTCCAAAACACAGAAGCTTTAGGACCTGAGCATTTCCCACCGCAGCCCTAGCCAAGCCATGGCTCTGTCTGGTCAGCCCTCGGAGAAGACAAAGAGGAGCCTCTCAGCCCTGCAAAGCGAGGAAAACATCTGTCTGCTGCTCAGTGCCCCAGTCCCCGACAGCCCCCTCAGTCCAGCTCCCCCAAATGCCGGTGGCGCGACCCTACACCCTCTCCTCCCAGCGAAGCTGCTCTCCAGAACTCCCGAGAGAGAAAACTCATTAGTCCGTCCGCTTGATTGAGAGTAAGACCTGCAAAATGCCGGGGAGGGAGAGTTGGGGATATCCCTCGAGGCAACTCGAAGTCACCGGCATGGCGATACCGGGAGCCCCCGGCGTGAAACGCGGGAGGGTGTCCCTCCTCGCCCCTCAGCCCTGCGTGGTGTGGCTGCAGGGAAGTGGGGTACGAGCAGCCCGGCCTCCTCCCCCCGGCCCGCCTGACTCACCCGCCGCCGCCGGTCGCTAGGGACGCGGTCGTTGCCGGGGCGGGGCAGCGGCGCTGGGCGGGAGGGGTTTCTGAGGGGTCAAAAACCTGGGGGTCCGGGCTCTTGCGGGAGCTGGTTGCACGATGTATGGGGGGGTTCGCGGGCAGAGCCAGGAGTCTGGAGCAGAGCAGGCACCGACTGCGGTGCTCCGCGGCCGGCTGGCACAGGCCCTGCCGCCCGCCAGGGCTGCGGGGCGGGACGGAAGGCGCAGGAAGGCAGAGGGATAGGACTGGAGATCGGGCTCCTCTGTCACGGTGCCCCACCAGCGCAGCTGAAACCCAGTGATGGGCCTCTGTGGGAGCACTGGTTTTCAGCACGGAAGTGTGCGAGCTCATCACAATGTCCCATTGGTGGAGACACTTGCCCAAGTCCCATACACTCCTGGCAGTGGCTGGCAGCTGCTGTGGCATCTCTGCAGCGCGGCAAGAACAGAGTAAGCAGCATTCCGTGAATAGTTGGGTACCAGTATTCAGCTTGTAAATGCTTTTCTATGTTGGAGGTACTTGTTTGGTTGCCCATTTGTATTTTAAAGGTCATTAGTATTTGAACATCTTCCTTCCTAAAGACACACCATGGGTGCCTGAAACTGGCTTGCTTCAAAGCCTGACATTTTGAGGCAGCTACTCTCAAATGACAGATCTCAGGCAGGTCTGTGGGAGAGGAAAGCAAAGCTGAGAAATCTACCAACAGCAAAATCTTGGTCCATCTGCTGCATTCCTATCTCTGTCCACTTTGGTCTGCTCTTTCTCCACTCTGCTAATGAGCACCCTCTTGTAGAGCAGGGGAAAGATCTGAGACCCCAGCACAGCAGCAAATGGCAGGTGACATAACACTAGAATCAAGAGAGTAAACAAAGGGATGAAAATTTCCTTCTGCATCTCCTTCTTCCCACTTCTCAGATCTAAGCATTTTAGTATTTGCCAGTAAATTTTCAGACTGAAATGTGGCTTTTTTTTCACTCATTCAAAATGCCGATACTCTCAGTAATGGGTACATGATGAGTGTAGCCAGCCTGTGCTCTGTGGGAGCATATATAATACTGGTGCCAGCTCTCATGATAGTCCTGCAAGTCCCATGGTAGCTGACATTTTAGGGAAGCTATGCTGACTTTCATGTAAAATATACCTCCTGGTCATGAAGAAGATGTTACAAATACGACTCAAGATTACCCAAAAGGCTCATCAACAAAACAGTAAATGCAAAGAGGCATAGATTAAAAAAAGATCAGAATATTGAGACCTCCTTTTTGAATTTCAAAGTTAGAATTTGGCAGCAATGTACTTCTTTTTTAGGTGTGGCCTGATTCTGTCACTCAACTCCTGAGAAGACAGGGACACCGCCTGTGAGTCCAGCTGGTGTGTTTAACACAGCAGGGGTGTCAGAAGCCTTGCAAAGTCCTTCACAAACACTGACCCCACAATGACCACTTTCTTCCTGGGAACATATCTTCAGGGCTTTCAAGAACTTGAAAAGCAAAAATGAGAGCAATATAAAACTAGAGATATTTTTTTTTCTGCACTGATTTCCATGCAGATATTTGGTTTGACTCCTGAGTAACAAAGGAACTGGCCAGATCAGATCCAAAGAAATACTCCCCTTGAGTTGCTTCCTCCATTGTGCTCAGTTTCTGACCTGAGCCTTCAATGAGCCATCAGCACTGAAGTCTTCGTCACAACTCATGGCTAATAGAATGCAAATTTCGTGTTTTAAAGACATCACAGTCCAATAGACTCCAGCTGGATCTATCCAAAGTCATTGATTCCCAGAGAAAATATTGCCAACTATTGGAGTTGATTTGGATACAATCAGGTGTTGAATCATATGCTGAAAACAAGTAGTGGTAGATGAAAAATAGCTGTGCAAGCACATAATCTACCTTAGCATTTCTTTCCATGTGTATAGACATTAGCAAGTGTTTCCAATGAGGTGTGCAGCATCAGTTGCTCCTCAAATGCCATGGAGTAGCTGACTGTGTGGAGAATAAAACTCTCCTATCCATTCCCATTCCTCCTATTCACATCTGAGGGAGGGGATGGGGGAAAGCACTGCTCCCTGGCCTTAGTGACTAGAGCATCATCCTATCAGCAAATCCCAGCTGCTCTCTGTATCCCTCCAGCTTCCAGGTGTCAGGTTTCCCTCAGACAATGCCTATGAATATGTTGTGCCTTATCAGCACCTGGAGTTTGAGGACAGTGTAACAGTAGTCAAACTTCATATCACAACAGATAAATAGGAGAGGAGCCAGGTCCTGCAGTGCTTTGTGTGACAGGAACATATCCCACAGGGCATCTTCTGCTGCTAGTGTGAATGTGTGGATGCTGTTCTGAAGACAGAGCTATGGCAGTAGGGAGACAACCTTTTTTTATGCCCCAGGAATGATGGACTAGAAACATGTTGTCATACCTGACTTATACCACTTTGATTTATCTCTTTGAAGGTGTTTGTAAGAACTTGCTGGGAGGTGAGCTATGTGAGCATGAAGACATGTCATATGAGGAAGGTGAGAGAAAGGAAAATGCTTGTTTTATCTGCCCATGTCTTAAAGCTTACAATTGGGCTTGATTTCTAGAGTTGTGGGACCAGAAACACAGACTTTGTTAGAAAGCTCCAAGCCTCCGCTCTATCCCCAAATGGTCTTTCAGAGCACCACAGGCTGTGCTTACTAAAAATCATCCAGGGAGAAAGACTGGAGGCCAGTATGCAGCCTGCATGCTGCATGGACCTGCAGCAGTTAAAAGACCAAGTTGCCCATCCATGGCTGGGAAGCTCTCTCTTTTGACATTTCCTTTCTCTGCAGCTGTCCTGATTTGATTTGACAAAAGACTCCAGCAAGAAGCAGAGCCTTGCTCCTCTCAAAGAAGATGCTGGATGCAACCCTTCTCAATCTAGGCATCTTTCAATTCAAGGTGAGCAGCTGGGAGAAGGGCACCCAAATGGACCCTCGACCCAATAGCTCTTGCCTCTCCTCTTCCCTCCCTGGTGAGTGGCACCAGCATCAGCTGTGTCCCTGGGAACTGCACAAACACATCTGGTGAGGTTTTTGCTCACGGCAAGCAGCAGACCATTCCCAGTGGCAGCTGGTTGTTGAAGGAGTTGAAGGGGGTTAAAAAACCATCTTTGCACATGTCCACCTGGTCAGCACTGCTAGTCCATCTCCTGAGGCCCCTTTTGTCCTCACATCATGCTGTGATGGCCAGAAGTCACCTTACCAGTTCAGGATATCATTTTATTTGAGTCCTTTATGCCATTTAGGGATCTAGCTGATGCCTTCAGCTAGGCAACTCCCATCTGTCAGATGTGGTTCATCTGAGGTGGGGCAGAACTGTGAGCACAGATGAAGGTCAGGTTTGAGAAGAGGCAGTTGGTGTTTGCTGACTGCCTGACATCAAAAGGATTCACTATGGCAAGAGCCATCAAGGTTTGTCCTTGGTGCCAGGGAGTCCTCTTGTATGGATGGCTTCTACCCTTCCAATGAGAAGCATAGAAAGTAGCTAAAACTGGAGGAACTAAGCAAATTGAGGATGCTGAGGAGCAGGGATTGGCTCTAAAGTCCTGTCTTGTGGTCCTCCTTTGACTCCCTGCAGGTCTTGCTGGAAAGCACTCCTTGAAATCAGCCAGCATCTCCTTAAATCCTGGGGGAAGTGGCTAAAGAAATGGCATCCTGGAAGGAGGAAAAAGCCCTCTGCACGACCAGTGCTGAAGGACAGGCAGGATGCTCTCTGTGCTGCTGCTCCTCACAAAGCTTTCTGCTCTCTCTGGGTCTCAGCAGGAGCCATGCAGCTGCTGATAGCTATTAATAGATGGGGAGAATGTGGGTTTTGTCTCCTACTGCTTCCTGGGATGAATGATAATTACTCTTAATGAGACTGGATTCAGTTACACCTCCTACCTTCCAGCCCCCTTGCCTGCACTGGCAGGGAGAGACAGGTCCATCTGCTGTATGTGCCAGCTCTGTGGGAAGCAAGGCTCAGCAGAAAAGGAGGCTCATCTCCCTGGGACATTCCCCAGGCCTTGCCTGGAGATGCTGGGCACATGGGAGGAGGCCGAGCCTGCTAGTTGGTGGGCTGCAGGACCTCCTCTCACCTTGTCCTTTCCAGTGGCATACAGGAGCCATTTAGGAGGAATGAGAGAAATGATCTCACCAAAGCCTGAGGGTCTCTCTCTGCGATTAATTAAACAAACAAGATGGGAAGAAATAATCAGGGGTTCTGACCTGTTGTTATGGTTGGCATCTCTACCACCATGTATTGCAAAGGTCTGTGAAAAGTGGCACCCTTCCTCCACTGCCAGTGCAAGCCAGTCCCATGATCCTTTCTTCCAGGTCATATGCTTTCTTGACTGGATCATGAAAATCTTCCTGTGAGCAGCATCTGTGTCCAGGGACCCACTGGCTCCCATTTGCTAACAGCTCTTTGCTGCTGGAGCCCTCTTTCCTTCCCTCTCTCTGAGATCCCTCCACCACCAGGCCAGAAGACTTGGGTTCCTCTGCTGCCTCCCACTCAGCCCTTCATGTTGCATCCAAATGGCAGATGGCACACTAGGCTCAGGCAGGAGCTGTGCCAGGCTCCCCTCCCTTTCTCTCTGCTCTTTTATCTACAGAAAAGAGATGGAGAACCAGCACTGCCAGATTTCAGGCTGCTGTGTTTGTTCCAGCTTCCCTGGTCTTCAGCCCCAGTTCACAGGGGTACTGATGTGGGAGGCAGAAC
This sequence comes from Ceyx cyanopectus, assembly GCA_013401355.1. Lineage (NCBI taxonomy): Eukaryota > Metazoa > Chordata > Aves > Coraciiformes > Alcedinidae > Ceyx > Ceyx cyanopectus. The sequence continues at coordinate 24,328 of VYZU01030969.1, forward strand.
CCCAGACCAAGAGGTGTCATAGAAGAGAGAACCTATTCTGAAGCCATGCCCTGTGCACAGCTCGCAGGCTATGCTGTGATTAACAAGCAATGCCTAGGATGCAACCATAGCTGCTGCTTCCTCCACACTCCCTCACCCCACTTACTTCTTTACTTGATGGAAAATTTCTTCTTTGGCAGGGGCTGCTCACCACCACTGGGAGCTGCATGCAAAGGTCTGAAGGTTCAGTGAGCTTCCATTGAGCAGGACAAGCCCTCAGTTCCTCCTTATTGAAATGAGGAGGAGGAGGGGGGAAGCTGAGCTACTGTCATGCCAGAAAGTGCATTTCTGAGGCTGTGGCCAGCAGTAATGTGCTATTTGTGAGCCGTGCTAAGAGCATGGGGCTGTGTTTGGACAGCAAAGGGGACTCAGGGCCGATTGATTTGCTCAGATGACCATGTTTGTGTCAAGCCTGCTGCTTTTGACTCAGAACTGGGGGGTACCTTGAGAAATCCGTCCTTTCTAGTGGGTGGACTAACACTTTATATACATAGATGGGCATCTCCACTAGCACTGCCTGAGCTCTAGGGTCTCCACCATCACTGCTGTGCCACAGCAATCCCCACGGCTCTGTCCATGGAGCAGCATCCCCTCACTGCCAGGTCCCTACCACTCATCTCCTTGGGTATGGGGAGGACATAGTTGAGTCCAGGAGGAGACATGCACAGAAGCAGAGTGCGCTGCAGCAGGTCGGGTCTTGCAGAAGGTAATGAATTAAAAATGCTGGTCCCTGAACACTTTTGCTAGCCCTCCTCCTCTGCACCTCTCTTCCTATGAAACGGGTGCTGTCACGTCCTCAGTGATGGGAGAGGAGGCTGCATTTTCACTTGGAGGAGGGAAAGCATCTAGTTAGTGACTTCTATTCCTGTCTCAGCTTATTGCAGCCTTCACAAAATTCAGAGCAGGTGTGAAGCTTTTCCCTTCCCAGGCTGAGA